>VYZT01004757.1:456-25094 GCA_013400735.1 Pomatostomus ruficeps | reverse complement strand
AAACCCTTAAAGACACCATTCTTAAAGGCACCTGGAGCACCTCCTGTCCCTCCTTCTCCACTAACCTTGGTGTCTCCATGTTGTTTCCCTCACATGTTCTCACATCCTCTTCCTTCTCTGGCTAGAAACAACTGTGTGCACCCTTTGTTTTGATTTCTTTTTAAAAATGTCATCACAGGGGTGTAACCAAACTTTAAAATTGGTCCAGGCTTGGCCAGCAGCATGTCCATCATCTTCAGAGCCATCAGAGACTGGCTCTGCTTGACATGATGAAAGCTTCCAGAAGCTTCTCACAAGAGCCATCTTTGTGCCTGCCCCCCCTATTACCAAAAACCATGCCAAGCAAAAGGAACACACTTGGTAACTTTGGCATCTGGCAGAATTTACCACCTGACGCTCAGCAACAAAGAGCAGAAAACGGCTTTTGCAAGTCAAGCCTCCAACTAGATGGTCACCAAAGTGACCCAAGATCTGCCCAGTGGGACTCTTCCCAACACCTGCAGTGTTGAGTGGCATAAACCCATTTAACTGATGACATCCACTCTTCAGGAGCTCAACATTACCAGCTATAATCAAAACATCAGCAAAAACAAGGATGGTGACCTGGAAAGGGAGACTAGCACACAGTGATCCGTCCCAAGGACGCAAAGGCGGGAGATGAAACCACGACCGAGGTTCACTCCCACTCCATCACAACAGACCATTTTTGTTCCAAGCCTCAAAATGGCAGATGGGCTTTAAGCCTCCCAGCCCAGCTGAAACAGCTGGGGTGACCCTGCCTTGGGTAGCAAGGGCAGCCACACCAGACCAGCTCAGGGGGCTGCTTTAGAGGAGGTGGACTTGAGCAAAAATAAGAGGTGCATGCCTGAGCTCCTTCTCCCACTCCTCCTCCTCTGCCTGGAGGCTAGGAGCAAAGTTTTGTAAAACGTTGCTCCTAGACATGCAAACCAGAGCAGATCAAGCAGATGTTTATATGTATTTACACATTCTGTTTACAAAAGTCTCTGGAATTAATAAGGTAAGAAATTTCATATGTCCGCAGGGGGTGGAGGCAGAGAAGGAAACACTGTAAATTCAGAAATGAGCACCATCTGTTCCTCTGGGCTGCCTGGCCCTCCCTTCCAGTTTGGGCAAACTCTTTGAACGAGGGCCCAGTGGAGTGGAGAGGTGCCTTCTACATCACCCTCACTTGCACACACACACACAGAGTATTGGCTTGTTCAGCCAACGGTCCATACGCACCTCCCACTTTTCTCGAGATGTTACTTCTACTACAGTTTCCACTTTCCAGAACAGTAGAAATACCCAAATTTAGAGATCAGCTTGCTACTGAACAGTAGTAGAAATCAGCCCAGGAAGATGTGCAGAGAGAGCTTCTAAACAGTCTGAAGGGCAAATCTCATTCCAGGTTTTTTCTACCCACCTCTTTTTACTTTCAAACATTTTAAAACTTCAAAGCTGTACAGAAAGACTCAGAATTAAGGCTCTTTAGGCACCTCAGAACAGCTCAGGGCCTTTCTGAGCTCCAGCAGCAGGATGTAACAGCTGCTCCATCACACTCACCTATGAGAAGGGTCAACCCCATCTACCCTTTCTTAACACTCAGTTGTGCAACGCTCACCCGGCACGTTAGTCTCTGCCACGTCAGAAGCAGTCACTTGCCCCAGGGCCCAAACACCACTGTGTCTTTCACATGTTTCAGATGTTTAATAACCCTTTAGGGAGAACAGGACAACTCACACCTTTCATTTACTGCTGCAGTTACTGCAACTGAGGTTTGGGGAACACCTGAAGAGAAGAACACATCTCATTTCTCAATGTGGCTTTGTAAACTCATCCATTTGGTGTTTGCTCCTTGAAAGAATGCTCGAAGCTCTGCAGAAAATAAAAAATGGACAAGAAAGTCTTCAAGTAGGGAAGCACCAAGTCCAGGGACCTTCAACAAGCACATCCCACCAAGGGGAGCAGCAGGGGCGACAAGCCATCCCTCAACCCTGCCCAGCACATGCTTTGCGCAACCACTGAATGAGATGTTCCCAAGCACTGAGCTACAAAAATAAGTGACCCAGCAGAGAGGTCACCAATTCAGCTTCTCCGTTTTCTTCTTTCCAGTCACTGAAGTGTTTTTTCTTAAGGCAATGTCTCCATGTTCAACGGATGTAAGCAACCAAACCAACCTAATCTGAAAAGTCATCTTATAATTGATGCTTAACAAGCAGGGGCTCAGCAGTCTGCTTTGTGATCGCTACCCAGAAAATCATGATTGTCATGAACAGGAAATTGTACAAATTCCAAGAGGTACAACTACACAGGGAGATGCCCCTGACATCAACACCAATGAGAGTGTATCACTGCATGAACAGGTAGATGACTTGGAAGTTTACAGAACGAGACTGGACAAACCCCTGGGTAACCTGGCCTGAATCCAACATTGATCCTGCTCCAAGCAGAAGCCTGGACTAGAAGTCCAGAAGGGTCTGTGGTCACTTCTAAGATCACCTCTTCTATGAACAGAAGCAGAAAGAGATGAAGGTCCAGGCTGCAGACAGATAAACTGAGAATAGACATGACTGATCTCCCATGAGAGACTTTGCAGCCAGGAGACTGGAGAGCAACCACACTAAGACAGTTGAAGGGGTCTCAGGGACCAAAAGTGACACCTAAGCTCCACATGGACACTCATCCCTGGGAGGGGATCCAGCCCAAGTAACACAGAGCACATCAGAGATGCAGGCCCACACGCTTCACTGCCACAGCCCTCCAGGCAGAGGACACACATTTGGGCACACACAGGGCTCCAAATGGCCTTAGCAGCACACAGAGAGGTTTCCTCATTAGGGCGCTTGTCCTTCATAGCATAGATTGTTCAGGTCTGATTTTTACACAAATTATCCAAAATGAACAGGAGTGCTGCTGAGCGCTGCAGATGAACACAGATGCTGCGTCCTCTATGCTGGCTCCACACCCCTCAGCTGATCTCTGCTCTACAAAGCCAAACCTGCCCCTGCAGGAAATCTGCATGCAGCAGATGCAAAGGCAGTGCCAGCTGCCTTGGGTCTTGCAGGGAACACACAGGGCAGTGTCTGTGGTACGCGGTCCTTTCTGCAAACTGCATCAAGCTTTCCACAGCTGAGACACTAAGAAATCAGAAACCCTTTTAAGGAAACCATGAAAGTCACAGAGAAAAAAAAATACAACAACCAGGAGTGTTATGTGCAGGAGAGTTGCATTTTCTAAAATAAGTATATTTTCAAAAATTTTTGAGGTACTAAAAGATCAAAATTATTTTCCTCCACCTGCACAAAATAGGAGCAGAAAACCACCCTCCTCTGTACCAGTACCACAGGACAGGCAGCACACAGGACCCTAATTCTGCCTGAAGTAGTTCAATGAATCCACAACCAAGGACATGTTTGCTTACAAGAGAAGATACACACCTACCAGCCATACATGACACCGTACCCCACCAGCAACGGCAAGGGAACTCAGTATTGAGTATATTTAAAGGCTTTATTAATAGAGCCAAAGGGAAGATACTTCTGTTTTATAGCAACCTCCAAGGTTCTGAAGTTTGTTTCTGTTCTTTTTCTGGGACAGAAACAGAATGTCCCTGACATTTTTCAGGAACAGAACTGTAATGAGTTATCGCAGTTGTAGATCAGCACCTTGCTCCCTCCAAGGGCACCACCCCATGAGTAGGCTGGGTAGAAGTACAAAACATTTCTCACTCCAGAAAAATAATTTGGCATTTTTCCTACCGGTTCACTTCAGATCAGGAACTTGAAACCCTGCCTCTGCAATCCAGGCTTGTGCTTTAAAAAAATAAGTACATAAAAATGTTATCCTGCTACAGTGTCCAGACCAACTTCTCTTCCTAAAGCTTTCAAGTCAGAGTCATCCTGGTGATACACCGCTATTAAGTAGGAATGCTTATTTTGGCAAAACTTCACGTAGCTGAGAGTGCTCTGCTGAAGACATTAGGAAGGAAGCTGACAGCCCCCCAGTGATCTCAGCTCACTGACAAAACCCTCAACTTCAAAGCTGCCTACCATCCCCAGATCCCAAAAAATCACAACCTTCTCCTCACGCACACAGACCGAGTGGATCAGAGGGGGAAAGGCCATTTTGATGGTCAGTTACTAGAGAGCCCTATCTGTCTGTATTCTATCTGTCTATTTAATCTTTTATTTCTCCATTGAATTTTTTAAGAGCGGGGTCAGGCAATGAATCTATATGTCAATTCCCAATACATATGTATAGAAGACTTTTTAATTATATAATTAATTTTTAAAAACATTTTAGTTCACTTCAAAGGCAGCAAGTCTCCAGCAGAAAAGCACAGTAACAATCAGCCCCTGGCAATTTTGGGTCTTGCAGGGAATACATGCAGGGGAGGCTCTGCAAAGCCTCCTCTCAAGGGGCTGTACTGGCCCTAGAATACAAACAAAAATAGAAGGAACTAAATACTGGTTTGGGCTGCACTTCACTTCTAAGGAGCAGGACAAAAATTTGAAAGCCCGGCTGAGTAAACAGGAAAGCTGCAGATCCCAGAAACAATAGGATCAGCCAGGTTCCTTTCCTAGCTTTTACCCCTAATTGTTTCCCTGTGCTTTTGGAGAGAATTTTAATGCCTGTGTGCTTAAGAAATCCCCAGGAAAAGCCTGTTAGCTTCCAACAGTGTGCTGGAGTATCCCAGGGCAGCTGGGCGGGAGAGCAGACCCTCGGAACACACCCTACAAGCCTCTGAGGGCCATGATGAACCTGGGAAGGGGTGTTCCAGCTAACAGGGACAGCACTTATATCCCTATGGATAAAGTGAACCTAGCTGGGGCGGTTGAGTGCGTTTTTATTCAGGTGTGCAGCCTGGTGCTGGCAGCAGCCAGATAATGACACCTTGGGAACGCCCAGGAATAGGTGAAGTACATAAAGGACTTTGTGCAGCACACTTGAATTTCCAGCACTGTGCAATGCGGCCACCAAGCCAGAGACGGTGATTTTCCACCCGCCACCTACTCGTAGAATGGACCTGGCCTTGAGGTGTCAGTGGTCCAGTATCACTTCTACTCTTTCCACCAGAGGAGTACCCTTGAGGAGATCTCATGCTCGAGCATCCCAGGTCACTTGTGCTTGGGCCATGTGTCACCTCCACCATGCCCCAGCTGGAAGCTGTGGCCCAGCCAGCCACTGGTCACTGGGTGTCCTGCATTGTCTCTGCCTGAAGGGCAGATAATCTACAGACCCAGTGGGACACACACTTCCATGTGCTGAGCACCCCCTTTTGTCAGCAGCATTTGATTTTGGGAAAAACACCAGTAAACAAAAGAGGAAGGCATGAAGAGCAGCTTGGCTTTTTATTGTGCTTGTTCAAGAGAAGCCACATCATTTGCCATGGCTGTTGAAGTCCAGGCACTGACAGCAAGGTGAAGACCACTGATTTCTGAGTCTGCCTTTCTTAGTTTTAATTCTTTTAATAAAAATTTGACTAGCTATAATACTATAGGGGAAAAAATTAAAATAGTGTTATTTGTTGGTTTTTAAATGCAAAATAATCGTATGCAAAAAGCTGGAAAGAAACATGGAAACCCCCTGGATCTCTTTCACAGATTTTCATTGCTTTCTACCTCCAGCACAGTTTTCTTCTATCACACACTAAAAGCAAAGAACAATTATGTGGAGATTCCCAAGCTGGTACAAAGCCACAAGCAGGAAGCAGCTCTGAAATACAGAGGTTTAGTAAAACACAACGAGAAACCACAAACAAGAAAGGAAGTCTTGGACATGAGAGGCAAGACGAACACTAAAACCAAGTGGCTGCAACTCTTCGAGTCTCAGTATCTTTCACTACTATGGAAAAGGTAGTGAATAGAAATGCACTGGAAGCAAAAAAAAAATTAAAACCAAAAAGGAATGAAATGAAGAACCTCTTTCCCCCAAAAAGCAAAGGAGCTTGCTGTACCAACCTGACAACAAAGTTCCCAGGGAAAAAACAAGCTGCCAGTTACATTCCCAAATTTAGCACAGAAATATTGTGACCTATGACAGTGACTATTTCATAACTTAGAACCACAAGGATAAATAGAAGCTTTTAAAAAAGGCTTACAGAAGCACGCTACTCATTTGAACTCCAAAAAAAGCCTCAGCATAACAGCATTTTCTCATAAAAAACCCCTACAGTCCCCACTAATTTTTTGAAGGAAGTCGAATGCTCTTCAACTAAAAACCTCCGGATATATTAAAGTCATTTCACAATTAACCTCTGAAGATGGAAAGTACACGTACGCACTCACTCTGAACACGTTTAGCTGTGCTCCATGTGAAGCAGTGCTTCCCACCAGCTCCAGCACTGTCACACACCAACCACAGCCAAGAAAGCAATAAACTTCAGCGCTTTCAGAACAAAGGCACAACCAGTAGGCGATATGAAGTAATCCAGTTCTTTTTATCACGTTTTTTCATTCTTTTTACAGTTTTTAAGATCTCTCTATATTACTAAGACCATCTGTTGCAAAGCTGCATGGAAAGGAACACCCTCCTGATGAAGAATTATCTGATTTTGGGATCGTTCCCAAGTCTGGGTGAGGAAGCACCATTAATTGCTCCTTATCAAAATACACACTTCCCTGCTGAGCTGGGAATTGGAAGATTAGATGATCCTATTAAATCAGGGGGAATCCTCATCATATGAGGAGGCAAAAAAGACATCTGTGCAGTGCATTGGAAGGCAGGAGGGAACAACCACTATGTTGCCAAAACCTGAGCTTCAGAAAACCTCCCCTTATTCCTACCATTTTAGGAAAGCTAACAAGAAAAACAAAAAAGCACAACCCCAGAGCTTGTTACCTTTCCCTTATGTTTGTTCCACGTCCCAGTTTCACGCAGAACTGCAGTTCCACACAAGTTACGGGTGACTCTCACAGCTGCACAAGAGACAGACAGACGGACACAGGACAATACCTGGCAAGTGCCCACGCAGGCCTGAGATAAGCCTGTGTATCTGCTTGCACCGTCAGACACGGCGCAATAAAAGCTGTGTGGTCACTGTTAGATTTCCACGATGACAAAACGCAGATACCAACAGCTGACAGCTGCTATAAAGAAAACAGCTTGAGATGGGAGGCTCAGGAAATTGTTCTCCATCATTCCATGCACTGTTTACACCCGGCATCTTGTCTCTGCAGCCACAGTGGCCAGAGATATTTGTGGTTCAGGTTTATGTTTGGGGACACAGCTGCGTAGTTAAAGAGTCCCACTAAATAAAGATCCTGACCGCCCTCACCTTCTCACCTGAAAGGCACGGCTTTGGTTTGGGGTAAGCTCGGCAAAGTTAGGGGTCCTGAAAACAAATAATTTGGCTTTTACAGCAGTTACAACTGCTGGGGAAAGGGAAATTGCAGAACTTTATTTTCTGTATGGTACAGATCAGTAAACTGTCATTTTTTCCACTTGTGCCTTGTTCCCTTATATATGCTTGCACAGCAATCGACAAGAAAAAAACCACAATTCTTCAGAGATCTCAAGCTCAGTCAATTACTTACAATAATCACACAACCTCGTGAATGGTAGCACACTAAACCCCACTTTATCCAAGAGACAGTCTCTTCTTAGCTCAGAAAAGCAGCTCCTTAGTACGGGGTCAAGAGGACATCAGGGAGCACAACTCCTTCCAAAACCCGGTGCTTCTTAAAATACAAGACATGTTTCAGCTTTCAGTGAACCTGTCAACACCAACACAATAGCCCTGCCCTGAGCGCTCTATTTTTAACATTTTCCATCCATGCAAAAGACAACTATTTAACGAATCTAAAGGAAGTATAACCAAATGAGAGAGTTGAACAGAACTTCTTTCAGGGCCAGCCCGAGTGAGTGTGAGCCACAACTGCAGGCAGCCCAAATGAGTTGCGGGGATTACTGAATTACAAACATGTACTGGCCTCAAAGACAGGAGAGATGCCAAAAACCGATGCCTGGTTGCCTAGGGGCACATGATGGAGTTGGATCTTACAGAATCCAATGTAAAGTCAGTGCACTATATGCTTATATGTTGCAGTAAGTGTCTCCTGGTATGGCTGCCATGGCGAATAGGTGCTATAAAGGATAAAGCTGCCCTTAAATAGCTGGTTATTTATTGGATGCATCTGGTCCCTTTATTTTTCCTGAGGATGTCTAGGCTGACTGTAAATCGGAGTGCCTGCAGAGCTCTTTAACCCCCCTGGCCTGCGTACATGTGTGCACACTATCTTTAGCCAACAAGCCCTTGCTTGCCTTGCTGGCAGGATTCAGCTTGTGCTGGGGCTGGAGACGCTCTGCTCCAGAGCAGTCACAAACTCGCTGCCTTGGGAGGTAACGATGCATTCAGTATCAGAAATAAAAAGATCCAGAGGTTTTTCAGTCCCTCGTAGCAGGAAGGAAGGACTCAGCACTCCAAAATCCCCAAGAAGACTGCACCTTATGTATCCTGGTAACTTCACACTGCTTTTGAAAACAAGCCCACTCTGGACAGCTTTCCAGCGTTATCTGGGGAGGAGGGAGCTGACTCTCCACCAACTTTCCCCCAAATGTGACCAAGAGGGAAAGATGAAGTTGCACTACAACGCTGTGCCTGGCCTTGCAAAGGCGCTTTCCCTGATCTGATGGAAGAGCATCTGTCCACATGCTCTGCTTCTGAGCAGAAATAAACCAGAAACGTCCTTGCTGCACACTCTACACAAGCACCCCCACAACCTGAACACCCATCAGTGCCACAGCACCTCTTCCCAGCACATCAGAGCCAGCTCCAGGCCAGCAAATGGGCTGGATCTTTCCAGCAAGAGTCGACTGGGCAGGAACTGCTGCATACCCATGCAAAAATGCATTGCTCTGGGGGATTTCTTGCTCATCTTTATATCTGTGTGGGCAGGACACGCACTGAAGGGAGACCTCAGTAAGAAAAGCCTTCAGGTATGCTAAACTCGTTTTCCATTCCTCCAGGCACCCGGAAGATTAAGCAAGTAGGTGAAAGTTGCATAAAAAACCTCAACCCTCTCCCTAGGACCAATAAATACAGTTCATTTGCAGGATCAAAGAACACTTTTTTTGTCCCCAAACCCAGAAGGTATTACCGTTTTTATAACTATAAACTGCAAAGATTTAACACCATTCAATGGTTGTCTCTGTTTGCCTGAAGAGCAGCTCTGCACAGGTGGCAGATGACTTGCAGGAAAACCTCCTCCTAGGAGAAGCATATGCCAACTTTTGTTAAAAAGCTTCCTAAGAGATGAAAAGAAAGAAACGCTGACGCAACAGCAAGAGCTGTTTTAGTAATTAACCCAAATCACTTCAGCCTCCCTCTCTCCTTACTTTAACTCTTAGATATGCAATGAATATCAGAGGTGCAAAACTCCTTCATGGGCTTTATTTCATCCATCACCAGGAGAACTTCGAGCCCAAAAACAGAAAAGCAACTTATTATGGTACTATTAATTCTAAAATGAGTAAGCCTATCATTTTAATTGCATTGGAATGCACTGTCTTCATCTTCAGCATCATTTATGGGATATATTTACTTTCACATTATTTTTTAGTAGTTCTTTGTGATGAAAAGCTTTAAAAAGACTGTCTATCAAATCATCTTTCTTCTGTCAGTCAATCTGTGGCACTGGAATCTGCTTCCAGGCTAGTCAAGCAAATGCATAAATATCACTTTGCCCACTTAGTGGGTTATTAATTTAAAAAAGCATATCTCATAATTACTCCTTGTGCAAAGGCAGCTAAAACAAGCTAGGACAGGTCAATCTCCAAACAAAGAGGTTTTGCACAAAGTAAAACTCTACAAGAATTTAGTTTTTTAACTTAAACACAGACATAAATGTCTTTTCTATGAAAGCCCTCCCCCAAAAGTGTTCTCTGATCTCTCTCAACCTTTTTCTCATGTTTCTTGCTTTACCTAACGAGCTGCTTCCATATCTTTATGGAAGACATAAAAGTGGAAATTTCAAATTGCCTGTTTCCTTCCTTTTACAGAAGTCTGAGTTTTGAAAGCTCACGGTAGCTTCTCATAATCCAAAGTCCACACTTTTGAGTTTGTCTTAGCATCAGAGAATCCCAGAACTGTTTGGGTTGGAAGGGACCTTAAAGCTCATTCCAACCCCCTGCCATGGGTAAGGACACTTTCCACGAGACCACACGACTCCAAGCCCCATCCAACCTGGCCTTGGACACTTCCAGGGATGGGGCAGTGACAGGTTCTCTGGGCAGCCTGTGCCAGGGCCACACCACCAACACAGGGAGGAATTGCTTCCTCAATTCTCATCACAAGGATCCTTTTAAAAAAAATTTTGGGATGTTTTCAAAATTGGCTGCAACTAGTGTAAGTCTGTTCCCGGTCCATTCAGTTCCCCGTCCCTGAGCTGTGCATCCTGGTGCCTCTTTCCCACCAGGCAGCACTTACGTGGCCCCAGGCACACCTCAGGATCACAAAGGCCACCGAAAGGTTATCTTTCCATCAAATTAACTGCTGGCACTTAAGCAAGCAAACTGATCCAAGGAGCCAGGAGCTGCGTGGTTCCTTGCCCCCAGCTGCAATAAGCGGGCAGGCCTGAGACACCAGTACACCTTGAGAGGCCGTGACGCCACCCACACCTTCACTCCTTGTCACCCAGATTCCAAGCACCCCACGGAGCCCCAGAACAGCTATTCTGCGAGGGCACTGCACAATTCACGCACACAAAATGCTTCTGCCTTGCACTCTGTTGTCACAGCAACTGAACACAAAGCATGACTGTCAGCATGAAAGCCTTGGGTGGTGGAAGAAAGAGGGGAAGCAGCAGACGGGCAGGACAAAACCGGTCTGCAGATACAGTACAGAGTTATATGGCAAGTCTTGGAGCAGCTCCGGACAGAAAATCCAGGCTTCTGCCGGTACATCCGTATGGCTTATACTTCATTCTGGAGAATTACAGAATGGTTTGGGTAGGAAGAGATCTTTAAAGGGCACCCAGTCCAACTCCCTGCACCAAGCAGGGACATCTGTAACTAGAGCAGGTGGCTCAGAGCCCTATCCAACCTGGCCTTGAATGTCTCCATGGGTAGGGCATCCACTGCCTCTCTGCGTAACCTGTTCCACTATTTATCACCCTCATTTCTTCCTTATATCTAGTCTGAATCAATCCTACTTTAGCTTAAAACATCACCCCTTGTCCTATCATTACAGGCCCTGTTAAAAGGTCTGTCCCCACCTTTCTTATTAGTTGCCATTAAGTATTGAAAGGAAGAAGTTTAATGATGATTTGATTGTTTTACCTTGGTAACATACTTCAGGAAAAAAGTGGTGTGTGTTGTTTAGGCACAGTAAATGAGATGTTCCAGGAATTCCTTACCCATTATTTATTAATTCTTTTTAAATTATTGATTCAGAATGGCCAGTAATCTTTTCCAATAGGGTAAGAATCTTTCCCTTCAAAAGCTTTAAACATGTCCTTCGAAAGGATGCAAAGAAAGCACACAGACCTAGGAGTTACACACTTTTAACTACAAATGCTTTTTTNGAGATGTTCCAGGAATTCCTTACCCATTATTTATAAATTCTTTTCTAATTATTGATTCAGAATGACCAGTAATCTTTTCCAATAGGATAAGAATCTTCCCCTTCAAAAGCTTTAAACATGTCCTTCGAAAGGATGCAAAAAAACCACACAGACCTAGGAGTTACACACACTTCAAAGCACACCTCTGCTACTAGAACTTCATTAATTAACCATTAACTCTGTGACAATCAGCATATGATGTTCCACTCCACAAACCATCAGCACTTGTCCTAAAGGCTCTTTCTTCTCTGCAGGCAGAAGCAAGAATAAGGAAGTGGTTTCAGCATCTACCTCAGGAAGCAGGACGGGCAGAAAGCCACCATGGATTTTTTTTTTCTTATTTGTTTTTGACGCTGTCCTTATTTTACACCTGACAAGACACCTTGTAGTACCACTGAAGCAAGTGCCACTTCTTTCCCAAGGGTAGCCAAACATCATCTAACTGGATGAGGAACTGCGACACATAGGACACCTTTCACAGGCTCCATGCCTACTTTCCAGTCAAAACCTTTTGCAATCCATTACCATTTCTGGAGAGTTATCTCTGCTGAAAGTCCACTTTAAAATGACAGCAGAAGAAAAGCAAAGGTTGACAGATTTCAAGTGTATGCTTTAAAACAAGCTTCCCTTGAGCACAGGTACCTGAACAGAGCAAGACCAGAGACTGCTACAGGAGCGCACACTCAATTTCTCCATTCACATTTCTGACTCTTACCAGCAAATTTTTTAAGCAAACCAGCACCGGTGTCACTCCTCAGAGAGGGGGTGACACAGAACGTTTTCCCCTGTTACACTAATCACACACAGAGAACGGAGATGTGAATCGAACTCTCCAGGCTTTCACATCCTCCATGGGTCCAGCGGCAACACCAACTCATTTCCTTGAGGTTTCTTCCCGCTGGTCTCTTGTGGTTTCCCCGAAGCCAAGAGCAACTTTCTGCAGGGGCCCGGAGGAAGCAGTGGGGTGCTGAGCACCGGGGATGCCCGGTCCAAGCAGCTGTGTGTTTGTTTGCAGAAAGGACAAACGCCAGCGGGGCTGCCAGCACTGCTGGGAATTTCAAAGCCTCACACAATTTAGCCAGGCACAGTTCAAACTTTCTGGTACACAGCACTAATGACGCAGATTAACAACTCCAAATTCTATCCCTTTGGCTGAACCACCTCTCTTCCCACAACCACTCTCTGTGCCCTGGCATTCAATACTACTCCCATCGATGGGATCATCCTTTCAAAACACTTCACTCCCTCCCGCTGCTTTCAAGTCAACTTTGACTTTTTCTGGGTGACAGCAATAAAGAAAAACAGGATTTGTAGGACAGAAAGGCTGGAAGACAGGGTCACTCCCACCCACCAGACCAGCATGTTAATGTTCTACCTCGCAGTTCACAAAAGAACATACCACAGCCCTGAAGTTACAAAACAGACTGAATGGCTGACATGAAAAGAATGATAAATTCACAGACAAATCAACGAGGAGACATTCAGTACAATGTTTCACAACAGGAAGAACTGAGATTCCTATGAACATTTTTTAACTTTTCCACATCGTAGTTAGTAACACTGTCCAGGCAGATATCAGTGTCAGACCACAGCACTGTTCTAACTGCGTGTCCAAACCCTTGATTAATTAACCATTGATTTGCTCAATAACTACAACAAAAGCAGAGCCAACTGCTTCAAGTGCACAATAAGCCCAGTGCCTTCCCTGACAAGAGTTTTTACAAGGGCTGTAGCCAAAGCTCTCAATCTCTGCTGGTGACTGTGGTGCTCAAGAGCTGCCAGTGCCGCAGCTGCACCATGGCTGCTCCAAACCATTTTCGACACCACGGTGCTATGAATTATGAGTAAAACATGACTTGTCATCTAAAAACCATGTTACTGCCACGTTTTTGCTTGAACTTGCAGAAAATCAAAGTACAGAAAGGCAACAAACCTGCCTTTGGGAATCTTGTGATATTCTTTCCCAAGGCTACCCATGTACTTCCAGAGTCCCAGACAAATGCATTTTCCTAGAGAGTTCTAAATGTATCGCTAGATATCAAATTAAAGGTCTTCTAAGAGTGCCTCTTGGATTATTTTTTTATGAAACTGCGTGTTCTGTACTCAAAAACTGATGGCAGTCTGCCAGGGAATTGAGAGGACCGACCTGGGGTGGAAAGGGATGCCCCAAGTTCATGATTCACAGACTTTCCAGCATCTCCCAAAAAAGTTGTGGGCTTCTCCTGACAGAGCTCCTGCATCTCACAAGGAACAGAAGTACAGGAAAATAAGGCTACAAGGAAATATGTGGCAGAGAAAATACATCTTAAGCTGCTGACAGTAAAAAAGGCCGTTATTTCTGAAAGTGCTACGAAGCTTTTGGAAAAGCTCATCTCTGCATCATCACTTCCAAAACAATCCATACTTTGTTCCATAAGGAAATGGGGCTCAGCAGCCCCAGGACCAGCCCTGCTGATCCCCCCTGCGATGTGAGCCAGCCCTTGGGAGGGAGGGTGTGAGAAAGGGGCAGCGCACACACGGATGTGTGCAGAGTCACTCTGCTTAGAAAGCAGAAGGGCGGTGACTCGTGTAATGCCGGTAATTTAATCAGTGAACTCATGCCTGAAGAGGACGGATAGAGGGCATGGAGGAACCATCCCGGTGCCCAGCAACCCTCCCAGCTCCACCTGCAACCCCAGGAGAGCAAGACAGGGACAGGGAGTGGGAGCAGGGCAAAAACGAGATAGACACTGCAAGATGATGGTGGGTCCTTGCTTTATTTAGAGTTCACATTTCACTCTGGCAGAGGTACCAGCTCTGCAGCAGCTGCCTCATCCCTGCAGCCCCAAATCTCTTTACTCCAAGCTGTTAATATCCTCTTCACAACCCTGCTGGGAATCAACAGTGACAAACATTTGTTTTTATGACAAAAAAATGGCTTCAACTGAAAAAAACTTGTAACTGCCCTTCGATGCAGGCTCCCATCCCCCCTCCCCAATCCCTAACACACGCAAGATGAGAAACTACAGAATAATACTGAGCATTTAAGGATTTTGAACTTGCTTTGTATTTCTCAGTTTGACCAAAATGAAGCCACCAGCACCTTGTCTGTACACATGTATAAAGCAGTGTGTGTATGAGGGCAATGCTNATTTTGAACTTGCTTTGTATTTCTTAGTTTGACCAAAATGAAACCACCAGTGTGTGTACGAGGGCAATGCTACCCAGGCACGCCAAGGCTGCTGCCAGCACCAGAACTGTGGGAGATCCCAGCTAAAAAACCTCATCCCAGGAAGGGTGTAACCTTCCCAAACTGCACAGCCCAAGGAACATCTCAGTAACAGGAAAACAGGAGTGGGAAGGAGGGCAAGCCCAGGAAGACAGCAAGGAGCTTCAGGAAGGAGAAGAAAGGAAGAAAGCAGACAGAAAACACACGTAAATCAAACAGGAGATCTGCAAGCTTAGAGTAACCACAGATTTCAGCAACAGCATCTTAACAAGTTCATCAAGTACACTCAGTGTTGAGAAATCCCTTGTCCTCCAGCAGAGGATGTAACTCCAGCCAGGACAGCAGGAGCCATGAGACCTAGGAAGGCAGCCAGCGTAAGCGGGGGAAGCAGCAGCTGGAAGGGAAGCATCAGCTGCTGTCACACAATAAAAGGAGGTCGCTGGGCCAAGCCCAGCACCTCGACAGCCACAGCCAGGAGCAGGACAGAGGGAGACACGCTGGATCCTCATAAATAAACCACATTTTTTCAGAAGCTGAGAGGCAAGGGCAGCAGGCAGGGCAGCCTGACCAGGGCTGCTCCCCAGGGACCAGCCCTGCAAGCTGCTAGGAAGAGAATCCCATCGCAATATCCCACCGGATGGGAGCATGCAAAGGACTGCAGGTGAAAGGACAATAAATATTCATCATAATCAGAGCTGACCACACAGGTAACAGGAAAAGAACATTTTCTTTTCTCTCAGTCAAGCAGTCCCACTTAAAACTGACATCAAGAAGCATTTGATGGTACTTTTTCCAGAAGGGGCTGATTTTTCATTCCACTAATCTCAATAAAAGATACGCCCAACACAAACTGAGCCTTTCAAAGGACATGGCTTATACTCCACAACCTTGTGAATACAGTATAAGAAAGCGCCAAGAAAACAGCCCCTTTATCCCTCTTGAAGAGGTTCAATGCAACCATTTCCTTAAAAGGACTCCAAGACACATTATCTTTTAATTCCGAGATAAGAAAGATTCACCTGCCGGAAACAAAGTATACAGGGAAGGGAAAGAATATATTTTTAAAAGTTAAAACTCAACCTGTTGAGCAACCCTGATATTCTCCCCCCACCAAAATAAACCAAACCGGCCAAAGTGTAACATGCTGCACAAGCAGCTGCTCACTGAGGCAGGAGCAAGGTCTTTTCTGATGCCAAGTAGGTTGAGCTATAAAGCAGGCTTTGAAAAAAAACTTGCAAGAAGAAAGCAGAGTGCTCAGAACTGGACTGGCTCCAAGCCCAAACTCCACGCTGCTCCCTCAGCCTTGGAGCACCCAAAGGAATGACCATTTCAGGCAACTCACTGTGCAGCCAGCCACTGCCCACTTGAACACACATGTGCTGAACAGTCTCTGTTATCAAGCAGGTTTTAATATTTGGTAGGTTTACGGCGGTTTGGGGTGGTTTTTTAAGGGGTGTTTTAATCTTTCCATTACAGAGGGTTAAGAGCAATGTAAGGGTCAGGTCTGCCTGCTTTCCACTCCAGGCCAGGTGTCACTCCTGAAGGCGTTTAACAGTTCTGCACCCTGACCCTCCCACAGGAGCATCTCCAGCCCCCGAGGATGAAGCAGGCATTTATCTTATTCTCCTGTAAAACACAGGACCCACTACAAAGCCAAGTCAGATAAACAGTTCTCTAAGCACACCAAAGTCTGTAAGAGAAATAAGAACACTGCAGAAAGCTGAGCCAAGAACCCACAAACCCTGGGTCTTTTCAAGTTCTCAATACATCATCTCTACAAACACCTTAAAAGTCTTCCCCTTCCCCCACAAAAACACCAAACCCCCAAACAACTGCACAAATAAGCCCTCAAGCTCCCTGGAAATGTACCTCCCATGTACAAGATGGTACTAGCTTACCTACCTAGCGAAAAAAAAAAAGTCCAATAATAGGTTTTGGATACTATTTCTAAAAGAGGAGATTTTTAAATTCTCCGCTGCCGAACACAGCTGTGTTGTGTCAGAACTGCAGGCATGATTACCACTGGAAACAGCTCTTTGATGACTATCACACTGGAATATCTAAAACAAGTAGAAGCACGGAAACAAAAAGTGCTTTGCCACCCAGTTTCAAAACAGAATGCTGAAGACCACTGAATAATATATGAGGGGGTTGCTGGGGATTTGAGGTTCTTTTCCATGAAAGATCTCTCAATTAGGGCTGGGCTGGTAGAAAATAAGACTGAAGGCTGAGGCTTTCTTTAAAATTAAATAAAAATACCTTGTTATTTCAGATCCTTTTACAGCGGATGAGTTTTCACCATTTTCCAAGCTTCTACATGAGAAAAATTCCTAGAAATTATTATGTTTTACCTCAGAAGTACCTAAAAGCCCACCAGGGCTACCAGCAGCCTGTACCTTTAATCTGGCAGGCTACAAAAGGCAGCATCTCCTTCCTGGTCCTGTTTGACAACTGCAGTCTAGTAGCAGCAGCTCTCTAATCTCGTGGTGCAGCTGCTTTGTTAGCAGCTGTCGTGAAGCTCTCATCAATGCTGATGTGACAACCAACATCACCAGCACACTGCTAAAAACCCGACGTTACTTATGGAATACTGTGGACAACGAGAGCAATCCCCAGTTCATCCTTTGGAAGTGGCTAAGAGACTCTCCTAATATTACAAAGAGTTTCAAACACAGCCAGTGATGTCCTCAACACAAGCAGCCACATTCATCCCCAACTTAAAGGCTGTAAAGTTTGATTTGAGACACACAGGGCTATGCTGTATCTGGGGGGAGGGAACATATTCCTTTCTGTGTGGTGAGACAACAGATCCAGCGAGATTTCTGCAATTTATTGGAAAACTTTGAAGCTCGTGTTATTTTCTGATCAAAACACACCATGACAGCCACCAATAAGCACGATCTCATGGTTAAGAGATGTGTAACAGCAGGCTGGAATGGTTCTTTCCAGGCCGGAGCTTACACGGGGGGCAGCAGCCCAGGCTGAGCTCCCAAAGGTTATTACGGACCAGAGATGGTGACTTCAGATGTGACGTTTAACATGCCAGACCCCATATCCCGGTTAACTCACGGGAAGAACGTGGAGCCAGATGGTGAAATCACTCAGCATGGCCTCACCAGTGGCAGCGAGCATTGAATTAGGGCCCCAGGACACAAGCAGGAGGTCTCAGCCAGACAAAGCTGGTAAGCTTAATGCTCACAGCCCAGTTTTTAAAAATTATGGTGAACTCAAGATCCAAGTTTCCCATCCCATCCATCTGCACTGGAAATTCTTTGCTCTAAGTGTTGTTTGCAGAGCAATCTTGTTTTGCATTGCTGTGGGAAGGGGCTGGGATTTTCACTCGCAGACTCAGAGAGGCTGCAAGAGCCTCCCAAAGCCTTGGGTTACAAGAGAAACGCTACCTAATCGGCCAAAAGCTTTTTAGCATGATAACAATTCTGAGCAGCAGTTTTGAAGGTTCAAACCTACAAAAAGAACTGTTTGAGTGTGTGAAAACCTGAGATTAATTCTTCTACCAATTCGCAACAACCATCACAAATAGGAGCTGGTTTTGCAGCAAAATACCACGAAGTTCCAGCTCTCTCCACCCCCCAAAATAAATGCTCTGCCATGTACAGTATTCCCAAAGGTGTCATGCAGTGGCATCAGCATCCCGAGACAGAGTAGGAGAAAAACCTGGGAATTTAAAGTGTACTCAGGAAGTGATACCTTTATATAACTGCACAGAACAACTGCTGGCCATTTAAAAGCCCTAATCTCTTCAGGAGTCGTGCTGAAACCTGCAAAATGTAAATCAAGTTTACCAGACCAACTAAAATAGCGTCTCCCCCAGGGCTCCACAAATACCACGGCAAAGCCCAGGCTCCAACACACCCTGAACACCAGCCTTGGAGCCGGAAATGCTCTCCCAATGCCTTAATTACCACGCTTTGAGTTTTTAAATTGCAGCTATGCCAGGTAAAGCTTCATGTGCGTACACCCTGCTTGCTTGCACTTGGTTTTACCACGGTGGTTCCCGAAGGAAAGCAGCAATCCGCAGCCTCATAAAGTTTTAATGGGATAACTGGCAAACTGAGGGCACCGCTGCATTGAATAAAACAGAGCAGCGGCATCCCAGTGGTATAAACTGCCTACTTGATTTAAGATATTTTATAGCTCTCCCTTCTGAAAAAAATCCCCTGGTTTTCTGTACTAACTCAAAAACCCTCTTGGTCGTTTAAAAACAAGCAAATCAAGCCAGGGCTGAGCACAAGAACTGGCAACTCGCCTGGGTTTCCTTGTAAATGCCTTCAAATGGCAGTCATGCCCCAAACCATGCTTTGCCGGCAAAGTATATATAACCAAGCATCATGGCTCTCCTCAGAGCCAAATAAAGGACTGAGCGGGTAGAAAAGGGGGAGGTCAAAGAGATAGGAAATTCATTTCTTTAGCAAACAACAGCTTTCACAAGCTTTTCTTTATTTTATATAGACAAGACACCATCCAGCCTGGTGACATGAGTTCCCAGGCTGGTCTGTAGGAAGGATTTCAGGAGCCAACATGTTTTTAACAAAGGCAACCAGCAATTTCATGTTTTTCCTTGAAAGGGAGCCTACCAGAGGGGTATTTCCAGCACCGAGGCAATGCCAGAAGAGGTAGGAATTGGTCTTTTCTGCCTTCCAGATAGTTCTGAATTCACAGCTGAGGCCACCAGCATCATCGGTCAAGCACATGTGAACACCATCCCTGCTGAGATGCAGCGGACACTCAGCCACCCCAGGACCACCAGACTGGACTGCTCCAAGCTCACAGGCTGCTGAGAAAAGCAAGACTGCTCTCAGTGGAGATGGAGTCACCCCGCCACGGAACGGCCACCAGCATGCGGAGGAGGCTGCCTCTTTGTCGGAGGAACAAAACATTGGGATCACAATAACTGAAACTGAGCAGATCTGGCCAGAAAGTAAAAGTGGTGGGGAAAAGTGAGAGGTGCCTCTAGCAGCGCTGGTTGGGAAGGGAATGCAAAGGCACACATAGAAGTGGATAAATAAAAAGTGTAGAAACAACAGAAAGCACACAAGAATTAGAGCTGCAGAAGGGAAGAGTGAGAATCTGCTCAGAAAAGTGATACAACATCTGAAAAAATGCAAACCTTTGCCCCAGCAAGAGCATCCAGCATCAAAAACACTCCACGTACTTCCCCGCTGTCTCTCTTCCCCTTCTTCCAGTGTTCAAGGGAGCATCTTTAACACACAGCTTTGTTTCTGCGTGTCAGGGGTCTAAACAGCAATGCTATGCTCAAGCAGATGCTCACAAAGCACTGGGGAGACGCCAGAACAATCCCAATGCTCCCAGGACAAGCAAACAGCACAGACTATAAAAATAACGTGACGCCCTGACTTCAAAAAAGAAGCAGACAGCTAACTATACAGTGTAAGGCCTTGGCTTCCATCTTCTATTTGAAAGCTGGCACCACTGCCCCAAAGATCTTTATTTTGGGAATATATGGGAACACAGTGGGAGAGCAATGTTGGAAGAAGAAAAAAAGACTGGCTGGGTCAAGTCTAAATCAGTAATAATTCTGAGGAAATGGAAAAAGGGGGAAGCCAAAGGATACTTTTAAGAAAAGTGGAAGAAAGGACACAGCAGTGCTCCCCACTCTTCTCACTCATTAACCTAATTATCCAGACACCACCCTGTGAACAGGTACAGCTCCCCCTTCTCCTAATTTACAGATGCAAATTTGTGTCTCCAGGCCTCTTACCTAGGGGGTCTTAATACCCTCTCATACAAAGAGAAATAGCCTTTATAACTCCAGATGTTCCGGGTGCAGGGAGTGGTAATTACCCCAATTCCCCTCTCCCCAGGGAGCACCGTAACTTCTGGACACAAATATCTCATCTCCACACACTCCCGGGATCTGAGCCTTTACCTCAGTAGGAGTGATGTGCGCTGTATTTTTCTGTATCAGGCTTTGTGCTGGCACCTAACCCCAAAACTAAATGTTTTTAAACTTGTTTTGAACCACAAATTGTAAGAAGATTCACAGAAATCCACATTCACATGTTAGCAAGACCTGCAGTTCTGACTGACCTTTTGCAGGCCCCTCTGAAACGTTCGTGCCGTTCTACACGGACTGAACACCACTGGATGTTAATCAAGACACCTCAAACTGCCAAAAAACTCAGCACAGGGCAGCCTGTGCACGAAACCCAGAGCTGATGCGGCTGGTCTTTACCAGGTGCAAAGCAGCGCTAACCAATGCTTTCAAGAAATGAAGGCGATTGCAGCATCATGTAAGGATATGGGTCTGAGCACAGGGCTTAACCCACAAAGACCGGGCAGAACTAACTGCATGAAAGGCCTTTGTGCCCCAGAATGCCTTTATGTCCTAAGGAGTAAATACTTGTCAAGCTCTTTGCCTCTTTCTCTTAGTGATGTCAATAATTAAGTGTTCCACAGACCACAGAGCCTGCGGGCACACAGCACCCAAACGCAGCACACAGCAGCTCACTCAAACAAAAATGGTTTGAAGAGCTCAGAAAAGTAGGGAATTGCAACGCTGCAGAGCAGTTTGGGGCATTTCAGGCTAAAAAAGGCATTGTCAGTATTCGACAGCTCTTCAACCTGCCGTGAACTCAGCTACAGAGAGTCACACAGCACATGTGCAGACAGCTTAATGCTCTGCTGTTGGTCATCTTAAAACCAGCTGCTCCACCACCACCATGCCCACAACAAGCTTCTGATTCCTAAAAGGCTTTATACTAAATATACCCCATCCAAAAACCTAACTAGGAAAAATCAGACCAAAAAACCCCCTCAAATATATTGAAGTCTGCCAGGCAGCTTCTGCTTTGAAGTTGTACTGTACTCGAAAAATACGGCAAAGCAAATTCCCAAAGCTCCAAGAGCCTGCAAGCAAACCCGGAACCCAAGTGAAAGTGTTGCCATGCTACAGTATTTCAAACAGAGTTTTTTTCAGCAAAATGTGTGCATTTTCTTAAAGCCCAGGACACAGCCCACTGCTCCCAGTACTTCAGAAATATACTGGTTTTTAAAGAACACCCATATACACAGGGATGTGCAAAGCCAAGGACAGCAGCAATACAAACAGATCTAGAAGTTTTGCCTTGATAATGAGAATTTACAATGATTCTTATTTAAAAAAAAAAGTTGAGATCAAATCTTAGCTTTCCAGGAGTCCTGAATAAAAAGTTCCCAACGTAAAAAGAAAAGAAAATAAAGAGGCCTTAGTAACTACCTCTCTTTATGGGGATGATTAGATACGCTTATGCGGTATATTTATGTTGAAGCTCCAAACACAAAGAAACACTTTAGCGCAGAGAAGCATTCCAGGTTTTTGGGGCACATGGATGTGCTCATCAGGTGACCCCTCGTACAGGACCTGGTGCCATCAACTCTGTCTCTCCAATACGGATGGGAGCTCTCACAAGATCCAGCTCTCCAAGCCCTAACACCCTTTTTTCCCCCGAATTACACTGTTATTGATGCTAAACTTAACGCTCAACAGCTGCTCTTGATTAGAGGCTATGAATGGCTGCAGTGGGGCTTTCTTTAATATCTACTTGATTTAATGACAGTTGTGGTTTCAACTTTCTGTTGGCTGGCTTGTCTTCCAGTTCTAAATGATTACCCTACCTCCATGTCATGACAGCTTGAATAACTGAATGAAGAGAAGAAGAGAAAAGCTTGTTCACAAACCAAAGTGAAGCCTAAAGTACTTTATCCCAAAGGAACCTCTAGAATTGACAACTAGTCAGAAAATTCACCTTCTCTTTTTGACTGGCTGTTACAGTTCAGCAGCAATGCTAGCTGTTGACACACCTAACCCACCCAGCAATTAAAGGACAATGCTGCCTGGGGCTAAGAGAATACACAGCAGATGTGCCCTTGCACACGTGATTTCCCACAGCGCCTGCCACTTTTCAAACCAACATTTCCCACCTGGATTCCAAGCCTGTTGTCTGGAAAACTCCATGATCCAACCCGGAGCTCGGCAGCACTGGGTTACCAGTTGGACTTGATCTTAAAGGTCTTTTCACAGAATCACTGAACGGCTTGAGTTGGAAGAGACTTGAGGCTCATCTCACTCCACCCCCTGCCATGGGCAGGGATGCCTGCCACTATCCCAGGGTGCTCCAAGCCGTCCAGCCTAGCCTTGGACACTTCCAGGGACGGGGCAGCCACAGCTTCTCTGGGCACCTTGTGCCAGGGCCTCCCCACCCTCACAGGGAAGAATTTCTTCCAAGTATTTTTTCCAACCTAAATGACTCCATGATCCCTGGTTCACAGGGTGGGACATGATCACTTCAATCTGCTCCACTTCCAGTTGCCTCTGGCAGCACAGCCTCTCCTCTCAAAAACCAACAGCACCTCCAGAACAGACTGAAATGGAACAACCCCTGCAATATTCAATGGAGAATGCTGAAAATCAAGTTTACCAAGTACTGTTGAGGAGATGTGAGTAAACCATCAGCAGAGGGGTGAAGAACCAGCGCAGGGCAAGACCCATGGCTGAGGATATCCCAACACAACTGAGGGGTGCAGCCAGCATTGATTTAGACCTGGTGACCATGGCTGGGGACCTGCAGAGTGGGGATTCACTGACACCCCGTGAACCCCAGAGCACCCGGGGCCTGGTTATTAGCACTGACCCAGGCAAGGACCCGGCAGTGCCCCAGGTGGCCTGTCAGCCCAGAAACACAGAATGGGGCAGGTTGGAAGGAACCAGAGTGTGTCATCAGGTTCCATCTCCCTGCTCAAGCAGGGTCAACCCAGAGCACATGGCACAGGATTGTGTCCAGACAGGTCAGGAATATCCCCAGTGAGGGAGACTCCACACCCTCTCTGGTCTCTGTTCCAGTGCTTGGTCACTGCACAGGAAAGAAGTTCTTCCTCACGTTCAGGTGGAACTTCTTGGACATAAATTTCTGCCCATGGTCTTTTGTGCCATTGCTGGGTGCCAGGGAGCAGAGCCTGGTCCCTGCTCTGAGCCCTCCCTGCAGACACGGACAGACAGGGATGAGGGCCCCTCTCAGCTGGGTCTCCTCTCGAGGCTGAAGAGCCCCAGCTCCCTCAGCCTTTCCCTGTGAGAGAGCTGCTCCAGTCCCTCCATCATCTCCACAGCCTTCGCTGGACCTGCTCCGGGAGCTCCACACCTCTCTTTTCCTGAGGAGCCCAGACCCGGACACAGCATCCCAGATGTGCCTCACTAGGGCTGAGCAGAGGGGCAGGATCAGCCCTGGAAGAGCTGAGAACGTTCGTCCTAATGCACCCGAGGACACCACTGAGCCCAGGGCATATCCCGGCTCATGGACAGCTCGTTGTCCACCAGGACCCCCAGCTCTTCTCTGCAGAGCTGCTCTCCAGCAGGTCAGCCCCAGGTTGGGCTGGTGCCCTCTCCCGTCCCCAGTCCCCGTCCTTACCCAGGTGCAGGGTGAGGTTGACGGCGGTGGGGTGCTGCACGCCGGCCAGCATGGTGCGGCTCTGCCACCAGGTCGCGTCGGCCGGGCTGTTGTAGTCGGTGAGGAAGGCGGCGCCGTGGCTCAGGTGCGGCTGGGAGGCGTCGCAGAGGTGGCAGGACTGGGTGACGCCGGTGACCCCGGTCTGCACGCAGTACTCCTCGGCCGGCGACCCGCACGTGTGCGTGGCCAGCACGGTGGCGTTGAACGCCGCGTTCACGAACTCGGGCATGCAGCGCTGCGCCCGCCCGCTCCGCTCCTCGGCGCACTCGTCCATGGCGCCGCCGCACCGCGCGGGCACCCACAGCCACAGGATCCACAGCCACAGCGCCCGGCGCTCGCCGCCGCCCCCCATGGCGGGGCTGCGGGAGCCGGCGGGGGCACGGGGGTGGAGGGGCCGCTGGCGCTCCG
>VYZT01004756.1:0-107569 GCA_013400735.1 Pomatostomus ruficeps | reverse complement strand
ATCCAGCGAGGCTTCCCAGCTCCCGGGCTGCCCTGAGGGTGGGCAGCCAGCAGTGCCCTGCAGCAAACCCCTCAGTGGGTGGGTGCTGAGCTGGAATTCAGCATCTGTGTGTGAGGAGGCAAAGGATGGCGGTGGGCACGTGGGGGCAGGTGGCATCACACCTCAGGTGGGTTTGGACTGGGCACCCCTGTGTGGGCACCTCGTCCCCCTGTGGGACCAGGTGGAAATTGTTTTTCACTGGGTGTGGGAATGTCCGGACGCGGTGCTGGCACCAGCCCCAGTCTGTGCTGCAGCCTGATGTGCTGCTGACAGCCCTGGGCAGCTCTTCCCAGGCCTGGGCCGGGCAAGGGCAGCCTGGTGTCCCCGGCATGGCACTGGAACTCACCCCGGGGTCTGTCCCCTGTGCCCACCGCCACTCCTGTCCATCAGCCCAGCCCCGGGGCCGCTGCCTTTGACAAGTCTGTGCTGGGAAGCTCTGACAGCCATTCCAGGGGGGCTGCCGAGTCTCTCTGCAGTGCTTGAAACTCTCGCCCGATGCCCCACCTGGCTGAGTCCATGGGGCTGCTGAGAGCTGAGCTCAAATCATCGGCAGAGCCCGAGCAAACACAGCCCACAGTGACCTGGATGTGCAGCCTCCTCCTCCCAGCATCGCCTCTGCTCACCAGGGACCTCTGCTCTCTGGAAACACTTTGCTCCGAGCTGTGGGAGCGCTGCTCTGCTTCCCCGGGGGCTCGGAAAATCTGGGAGCCCCAGCAGCCCTGTCCTTGCTCCCCAGCACCTGTTGGAGCAGGGAATGCTTTTGTGGGAAGGTTTTGTGCCAAAGTGGGACAGATTGAAGATAACAAAGCTACAGGGATGTTAATCCTGATTTCAAATCACAATTCTGACTCCAGTCTAAAGCTCTTTGCTTTGTGTTGCTGCTCCCATGCACGGTAGGACCCTGCAGTGTCCTTACTGCCCTGGGATGGTAACAGGGAAGGAGATGGGGTCAGTGGAGCCAGCAGAGCCACGCAGAAAGTGCCTGGCCCAGTCCTTAACTTCACCCATTGATTTTGGAAACTTTTCCTTGGTGATGTGTTTGTCTTACCCACATTCACCAAAAGATTTAGACAGGAGAAATATTTTGGCTTAGGTGTAGGTTTGTCTCCTCAGACATGTCCACTGAGGAAATTGTCCCCTCTGTGGGAGACCCTGGAGCCCATTCTTTAGGACATCTGCCACTCCTGGATGCAGGCTGACCTCATCTCCTCTCTTCTGGTGCACGGGAAGTACCCACAGTGTCTTTGGGAGTGGATAAAATGATTTTCCAACCCTATGGGGCAGGACAAGGGCATTCCATGTAATGTGCACGTGGAAGAACTCGAGAGGCAGCAGCCTGGCTGGGACATCTGCTGTCTGGGCTTTAAGGCAAGGTAAGACCTGGGGAGCAAACCTGCAAACCAAGGAGAGAGCGGGACCCAGATCTCCATCTGCTGTGCAAAGACAGGCCTGTCTTCTCTGCCCCCTTCTCTCCTCTTCAGCCATTTTATTTCATAAATTCTGGAGCCTTTTCTTCTGGGTAGAGGAAAATACAGTCTGGAAATCTTCAACCTTGGTCGTGTTATGGATGCTCTGCTGTGCAAGACTGAGCTTCCCAGTCGAGCAGGGAGATAAGATTTTTACTTGGCTGGTTAGAGCCCGGTACAGTTCCCTCTCGTGTGCCTCAGCTCTGGAGGAAACATCTTTAATGGGATTTTGGCACCACAAAACCAGCCTGGCTGGTGCAACCCACCTTCCCTGGAATAACGTCAAGACAGGCTGGAGCCTTCTGGAGCTTGGGAAAAGCTGAGAAGCCAAAATTTCTACTCTTTCTAAGTTTGGGGCACACCTCAAGTGTGATCCTAACTCCAGAGTGATCTTCTGAGTTTGTTTTCCACATCCGACCCTCTAGGGACCTTGCTGGGACAAAATTGGTCTCTCGTAGCCCTGCAGAAGGGTGAGCTGCTGCAGCAGGCTCTGTTTTCAAGGCTCACATCTGCCCAAGGGGTGCAGCCATGAATCATCTGCGAAAGGCTGGGGCACATCTGGAGAGGCCAAAGGTGGGGATTGAATCCTCCTGGGCAGGGGGAGCTGTGATGCTGCTGCCCCACAGCACAGGGGATTTTGCTGGTCACTGTGTGTCTGCAGTGTTCATTCTCCTGACCTGCTCCTCCAGCTGCTGGGGTCCGTGGGAGGACGCTGGAGCTCCCTGGCATGGCAAGAGAGCTTCAAGCAACAGGAAGTAGTAAGTTGTGGTAAAAACAAAGGTGTCAGGGCCTTATTTTTGACCCTGGCTGGTTCTGAAGCATTTGATTTTTCTGGTGGTGTTCAGCTGACTGTGCTGAGGCAGCTAATTACAGGAGTGCGGCACAGAAACCCGAGGCATGTGGGGACACCATGGGAAAAAAATGACACATATAAAAGACATGGTTTAATCAAAGAGGACTGAAAGACAGAGAAATCTCAGAAGAGCTGGTGACTGATGTGTGGCTGGAGAAAAGGCAGCTGAGAGGCAGCAGAGGCAGCGAGTGAGGTCTGGTCGCAGAGCTAATGCCGGCCACAATAATTAGAATTTGCCAAGCAGGAGAAGTCACCCTGTCCGGAGCGACACCTTTGAAGGGTGAGCAGTGTGGGACCTTCATAAACTGCTGAAAACACTTGACACCGCCAGAGTGACCCGTGGCAGAGATGAGAGCAGATCTGAGAGCAGGGATGGAGCCAGCCCAGCACCTGGATGCTGCAGGGGCTCTGATAAGCGCCGAGAGTAAAGCACCCGCAGCCGGGAGAGGCAGCAAATGCAGCAGCCTGTGAGCACCAGCAGATGCACGGGGAGGATAAAGAAGAAAGTTCCCATGCTATTAGCTCAGATGAGTTCTTCAAAGCAGCGAAGGGAAGAGCTGCTGCAGAAGGCAAACGGACTCTAAATATCCAGGTCAAGACATCTTGCTTTGCTTTGAATGCAGAGATTTGAGAGCAAAACAGAAAGTATCCCTGCAAAAGGAGCTACCTCTGAGAGTGGTGAAGAGACTTGTCTCTGCTATCACCTGAGTGTGCCACTGACCAGATAAGAACCTATTTCTGCTAACATCAGCACCTGAGAGCTGTAAGTGGAGGACCAGAGGAATGAAAGGTGTTAGGGAATGTCCTCCTTTGTAGCTAGATGAGAGAAACACGGGGCACGGAGTCTGCTGCAAAGCTTTCAGTGGCTAGGCTGGGATGAGAGCCCCTCAGGGCATGACACTGATGACAGAGCTGCCTTCAAAGGGAGCCTATTGCCTAAATTAGGGCACCTCAAGACCCTGGACACCCTTTTGGGAAGGAGAATTACCGTGCTGTTGAGAAGTACTTTCAATGAGAACTTGGAATGAAGATACAGATCTAGAGGTAGTGCCTTGGTGGGCTGAGGTGCCTGCGCAGGAGACAGCCCTGCCTTGCAGGCAGAGCAGAGCTTTGGGTGGCCCTTCGTGCCCCATGGAACCTCACACAGCACAACAGGGCCCGTGCCAGGGCTGCTGGCAGTGAGAGAGGAGTTTTGCTGCAGCATCCTCGGGATGGGGTACTGGAGAGGAGAACAGCCATGGGGAGGCTGGAGCGACTAAATCAACTCTTCTTGGAGCTCTGTTTACTCTGCCTTATGGAGACACAGTTCCTAAAGACAGAATGGAGGAAAAAAAATGTATATATTTAAAAATTAGAGACAGCTTGCTGTCAGTCAGAGCAAGAGGAAGATGGCTGGGGAGTGTCTGTCCTGCCTGTTCCTGGGCACATCTCTCAGGCCCTGTGATACCTGGGGTTTGATGCCATTCCCATCTGAAGCC
Source organism: Pomatostomus ruficeps (assembly GCA_013400735.1). Taxonomy (NCBI): domain Eukaryota; kingdom Metazoa; phylum Chordata; class Aves; order Passeriformes; family Timaliidae; genus Pomatostomus; species Pomatostomus ruficeps. Next base: position 103,733 of record VYZT01004756.1, on the reverse strand, counting down.
ACTTGACTGCAATTTAGCCCAAATTCCCCAAACCAGGGGAGAAATAAACTTCCCCTGTGCTGCAGGCTGGGAAAATCTCATGTTGTTTGAAAACACAGCCTGGGGAAAAGTGCAGCCAGAATCTGGCAACGTGACCCCTTGCTCCTGCCCTGGCTGCTGATCCCGCTGTCCTCAGCTGAGCATGCAGCAGCACAACACAACTTGGTCCAGCCCTTGAAGACTCTTCAGGGGCAAAGTTGGTGTCTAATCCTGGAGCTGTGACGTGACCCAGTCGCATCGTGGCTGGTTTAGTGGTGAGGAGGCTGTGGGGTGGCAGATGCTGCCAGCCTGAGCTTCTCAGTGCCTGTTCAACAGCTCCTGTGCAGCTGGGAGTGCTCGCACTGACCTTGGGGAGCAGCACACAGCCTCCTGCTGGCCTGGGCAGGTGAGGTTCTGGGACAGACATGTGGCTTCTCCTCTGCCCCTGGTCACGGCCACAGCCTGATCACTCATGGCACTTCTGGGAGGCAGCAAAGCCTCAGCCCCAGGCCGAAGGCTGAGCTTTGTCTGCATCTGAGTCCCAACCCTGAGCCCTCTCTGTGTGAAATACGTGTGTCTGCCCTGACCCTTTTCCACCTTCTGTTAAAACAAAGGTTATGTTCTGGACAATTTCAAAGTGAATCTGTTAATTATTTCCTGAGACAGCATTAATTGAATACACTTCCTTTATGAAATTTCAGTTTGTTTCTTCTTCTTTCTCTGACCCTTGAACCGACAAAGGGCTTTTCACTGACCCCTCACACCGCACAGGGAGTTAAATCTCAGTGATATAAGGTGGAGGGGTGGATGTTTGAAGAAATTAGGCTGCGATTCTGAAAGGTTACCCAAGGTAACCTGGTTATTTATAACTTTCTGCAATAGCCAGGGCTGGGTGCACGGCTCCCATTCTTCCTAAATCCTCCTGCATCCCACAGGAAGGAATGCCACTGGGCAGGAGGCTGGCTCCACACTGCGTGCACAGAGACCTCTGCTGGGTAATAAATAGGCCCAGCTGGTGGCACAGTCCCTGCTGCAGCTGAACTTTGTCGTCAGAGAGAGCAAATATTAAACCTGAAGCTGCAGCTCGGGATGCCAGGATGTGTAACCAAAACCAGAGGAGAAGTTTGTGGCTTGGGACCGTCCTTTACCATTGCCAGCCCCACCTCTGATAGTATAAGGATTAAATGTTTCTAAAATCTGTTAGCTAAAGCAGGCCTCAGAATCTGTTAGCTAGAACAGGCCTCAGAGATTGTGTTAGTTAGTGTAGGCCTTGGACACGGGAGATGTGAATCTGTACCTATGATTGTTTGGAAAAGATGATATTGGTTTTGTTAAATCATGCGACCCCCCACCTGTGTATCCGCCTGCAGAAACGCTATGGGAACGGGGGGCTTGGAGCCTCACTTGGGTGAAAACTATCTTGGAAGGGGGACAGAGAATCATACTTGGGTAAACATAATCATGGGGGGAGATTTTTCCAATAGAACAATGCTAAGTTAATGATTAATGTATGATTAACCAACTGTCATGTAATGAATGGGTATAAAGTGTGCTCACTCCAAATCCACGTCGAAGTCAGATTTGGGTCCGTTACCCCCGATTTCCAGAGCTCTTCCAATAAAAGCACCGCATGTTATCATCTCGTGTGATAATATGTTTCTACCCTAACACCTCTGCACACGGATGGCCCGTCCCCAAATTCCCTAAAGGGGCGGAGAACACAGACAGAGCTCTGCAGAAGCACAGCCCAGGTAAGCAGGACGTGGGTGCCACTCTCTGGGAGCAGCTCCCTCCTGCCCAGCACCTCCCTCCGCTCAGGGAAACCCTGCCTGGGCTCTGAAGTGGCTGTGGGTGTTCCCATGTGTTTCGCTATTGTTCCCCCATTACTCGCCCCATTTTAAATGCAGCTTTGTTTGGTTATTTTTACAGCTTCAAAATTAATTTTGGACAGCATCTCATTGTTAGCTTTCAAAGGGATTATGTCTGGGTCTGCCCAGCTGTGTAAGTAAAGTCTCTTTGAGATTTCCACTTCCAGCAGAAACAACGTGCTTGAAATGAAGCTGACGGTTTCAACAGCATCAGAGCGTCCTCTTGGCTGTGCCAGGGATACCTGAGATGGGGCTGGAGGTATTTTCTTCCCCTCTTAGCACCAGCGATTTAGGGCCAAACCAAGATCTTTAGCTTGGGTTGGCAGAGGCTGGGGATGCCAAAGGGTGGTGACTCTTGCTGTAACATCCTCCCAAGGCAGGCTGCAGGACTCTGGAGGTGGCTGGAGTGGTTGCCCTGCTTTTCTTTCCATCTCGTGACAGTGTCTGAAGACGGGGTTGATTATTTTAGTCCAGAAACCACAAAACCAAACAACCATGGAAGTGTCCCGTTGGATCCTGTGGAGGATTTGTATCCCATAGCACAAATACCAGGGGTTTGGGGTGCCATGAAGAGCACTTTTCTCATTGCTGCTGGAGAAGTCTGGTGGTGCAGGCAAGGTGAGCTTGAGCTGGGAGCAGAGCAACCCCTGAGCAGCTTGGTCTCGGGGAAGGTGTCCCTGTCCCTGGCAGTGGATTGGAACAAGAGGAGCTTTAAGGTCCCTCCCAGGCCAAACCATTCTGGGATTCTGGGATTCTTTGGAAGCAGTGACTGTCTCTGCGGACAGAGGGGGCGGTGATGGGTGGCAGGGGATGGGGACGGAGGTGCCACAGCCATCTGGCAGGCACAAAGCTGCTCATCTGTCCATGCGGGATAAAGCCCTAGAGACAGCACAGAACAAACCATGCACAAGAAAGGAAAGAGCAAGGACAGAAGGGAGTGAAGGAAAAAAGTGCGGAATAAATTGGGAGGGAAGAAGCACAAGCTGGATGCAAAGGCACAAGAGGGATGGCCCAGAGCAGGGTGATGCCAGGGTCCTGCGTGGGAGGGGCGGTGAGCTGGGCTGCAGACTCAGCTCTCCTGAAGGGACCCTGCGTTTTTCCAAAGTCTGAGCATTTCAAAGCACCTGCTCAGCCCACAAAGCCATTCCCTTCGGCAATATCGGAGCTGCTGGGCCCTGGAGACTGGGGTTAAACACACGCCGTGCTGCCTGGGCTCGTGGCAGCCCCTGTTTTATTAGCTCCAGCTAATTTCTGTTTGTTTGTTCCAGCCCTTCTCTAAAGAGCTCTGGGGCTGTCCCTGTGTCCCTTTCTTTTCCAAATGAGTGTACGGTGGATGTGGGCTGCCTGCCTTCCTCCATGGCTGCTGGCTCTCACGAATGCCATGGGCAGCCTTGGTATTTTCGGGTGTTTTCAATCCCAGCTCCTGCAGGCCTGTGGTTACAGCAGCAGAGCCTTTGGCCTCTGTGACCATTCAGAGCAGAGCCACGGGCATGCCAGGGTTAGAAACCAGAAGGCAAAGGAGAGATATTGAGAGTGCTGAGGTGTACCTGTGGCTCTTGTGCCGTTTCAGCACCTGATTTTTTTTTTGTTTTGTTTTGTGATGTGCCTTTGATGTGGTTGGACTTGGCTGTGTTGCACCTCTGCATCTTCAGCCAGCAAAGCGTCTTTGCTTGGGCTGTGTGCAGAGAAACCCAGAGGCTGTCACAGCCCTGCCTGGGTGTCAGGGCTGGAGCATGGCCATGCCAGCATCACAGACAGGCTTGAGACCCTCTGCAGAGCACCCTAAACCCTCTGCTGTGGCCCGAGCCCTGCTGTTGTCCCATGCTGTGGCACTGAGTGCTGTGATGGTTCCCTCCAACATTCCCATAGCAATGTCCCCATTTGGGAAGCTGAGGGACGGTCCCTGAGGTCGTTACTGCATTGTGTGTTCCCCAGAGTGGGGCAGAGATGTTCCCCAGACCTCCCTTCAGGCGGGGCACAGAAGGATTTTTCTCCATGCTCGGAGATGCCTCGGGATCACCAGGACTCAATGCCAAACACATTTCAAGGGTGGAGCCCATCCCTCACCACCCCTCAGGTGATGTTCCCACCTCGGGCCTGGGGCTGTTGGGATGATTTCACTTGGGTTAAACTTCTGACTGCTCATCCCCATCTCCTCTCAGGGCCAGACTGCCCTGCCAAGGCGTGAGCTGACAGCTCCTTTCGGGCAGCAGGGACATGGTGGGACTGGGAGACACAGGGAGCCAGCTCATGGTCCCTGGGAGACTCTTGCTGTGCATCTCTGTCCAGCCCTGGTCCCTAAGAGCTCCAAAGACACCGAGTGCCCATGTCAGGCAGAGGAGACTTAGTTCCACTTCAGCAAGACACAAAATAGTCAAGAAGGCAAGTGCAACCCCGGCGCTCTCGGATAAAAGGACATTAATGCTGTTAATATCCAGCAATCAGAATTTCTTAGAGAGAGAACAGTGCTGCATCCCCTTCCCTCCTGCTCATCCCCTGCTTGTTTAATGAAAATCAGAGACAGCCCTTAAAGAGCTGCTTAGCATTTCAATACATTTAATATCCTCACTGATAAGGGAACGATGGATATTACCAAAAGAGCCTTCTTAAACTCTCCCCTTCTGCAGCCAGTGCTCCTGGCTTGTGTTTGTCTCAATTCCAATTCCAAACCGTCTCTTTCAATGAGGAAAAATTATGATAAAATTATTTTTTTAATATAAAGGATATTAATACACAGCCTTTCTGATAATGACAAGAAGGAGAGGCATGCCCAGTCTTGACCTGAATTAATTGGGTGCTGATTGCTCAGCTGGCCAGTGGTTTCCACAGTTGTACCTCATCATGAGTGATGCCAAGGGCTGGCCCTCTCTGCTGGCATTAATGGAACAACCTGGGCACCTGCCTGGGATAAGGAGGAGGGAGCAGCACTCTCCACCTGTCTGTTCTGAAGGACTGGAGGAGAACTTCAGCTGTGGCATCTCGTGAAAGATCCTGGCTGGATGGCTGCTCCCCTGGGTGACAGGCCAGGCAAGGATGGGAATACTGATGAGTCCCAGGGAGGACTGGGCAAGCAGGAAAGGCACGTGGCTGAAAAAGGGTCTTGGCACGTTAGGAAAAGAATAACTCCAGGGCACTGAAGAGGGAAAAAAGCCTGTCAGGCTGCCCAGGAGGCAGGGAGGAGGTGAGATGTGATCGTCAACCCTGCAGCTGAGCCATCCGTCCCAGCCCTGACACAGCACAAGGAATCACAGTGATTTAGCGCCCAGATTGCTCCAGGTGAATTGTTATGTGGCTGTGGATAACTTGTCAGCACGTTTGTGTAGCAGATGCCAGTTTAAAAGGCTGTCCACAGGCATCCTTACGTGGGGCACGCTGGAGCTCCCTGGGAATTCCTGCTGCCAGCTCAGGCTGGGGTAGCAAATGCAAACGTGGCTGGGGGATGGCACAGCCCCTGGGAGTGTGTAGGGGGATGTCCCACCTGCGTGGGACATGCAGCCTCCCCTCCTGTCCTGTGACCTCTGGAGCTCTGCTGCAGAGTCAGGATGGAGGGCCCCGGGTGGGGGGGAAGGCAGTAGGAATCTGAATTGTTAAATGTCAGCTCCTTGTTAATTGTTAAATGTTAAAGCTCCTTGGATTCAGGGCTGTTGCCCGGTTAAGGCATGGATGGAGCATCATTTAAAGCAATTTGGGTGGAGAAAGTTCCCCAGGAGTCCTGTCCCCCTACCCATAGTGATCAGTGCTTTTCTGGGAGGATCCCGGAACTCTGTGCAGCATTGCCACTGCTCAGGGACATACACAGCCTGTCCTTGTCCTCTTTCTGTAGATGAGTGGGACAGGGAAGAGCACTGGGCTGGGAGAGGGCACCCACGTCCCATCCTCTCTGCTCCTCCTGGGAAAGGGATGTACAGCAAGGACAGACGCGTGGACAGGTGTCAGAGGTTACAGAGACCCACAGCAAGGCTCTGTCCCTGCCCTGAGCATCCCCTTCTCGGCAGGGGTGGGAGCAGGGAGTCCTGCTTCTGCTGGTGTCCCACCAGAGAGTGGCATGGGTGTGGAGATGGTGCCATTCCCTTGCTGACTGCCACCTGGGGTGCCTCCAGCAGCCCTCACCCTGAGGCACGAGGCCCTGCAAATGCTCCAGGTGAGCAGAAGTGCCCGGATGTGCTGGATAAGTGCTGGGACACCCGAGACAGGGCTGCTGCCCCCAGCCCAGGCACAGATTTGCTCTTTCGGGGCTGCAGTGGGCAATCCCTGGGTGCAAAGGGAAACCACTCAGGTTTGAGGTGCCGAGTTAGCGAGGAGGCTGTGGCCTCCCTGCTAAATGCACAGAGAGCTGGGTGCTGCTAAAAGGGGGTAAAGCCAGGCTTGCTTCCCTCCTCTGCTAGATCCTTCCTGTCTGAGCTGCACTCTCCTCTCTGCTGCATCTATAAATATCCTCCCCATCTCGGTGACAGCCAGGTACAGGACCACAGCTGAGGGACGTGGCAGGAGATTCACCAAGGAGTGGAGGCAGCTGCGCTCAGCAAGAAGGGGGAGGCAGCAGGGCTCAGGCCAGGGAGAGCTGAATGGGAGCCTGGGGAGGGCTGCAGGTGGGGAGAGCACCAGGGATCCTGGTGTGATGCCCTCCGTGCTTCTGTCTCCTGCTCTGTTTGGGGTTCCTGGGATGACTTGTGACCACATCTGTGGCTGCACATGGATCCTGGTCTGGAAGGGGTCAGCCAGGAGCACCCCAGGAGTGTTTGACCCTGTACCAGCTCCGACACCCCTGGCAGTGCCCAGCCTCCATGCACATGCATTGATTATGCACTCAAGGCACATCCTGACCACAAAACCAAGTGTCCAGGAAAACCAGGCTGTCTGTCCTTACCCCCCAGCCCTTCGGTGCCCAGTGTGTGTGCGCTGTGTGTGGTACAGGGTTCATGCTGACCCTGCTGCACCCACTTGCTTGCAGGCATCCCATCACACACCATCCCCTCTCCCCAGAGCTGACAGTGTAGCTGAGAGCCCTCCCATTCCCTGGAAGGGATTTTGGGGCATTTCTGGACTGGCTGTGTCTTGGCTCTTGCAAAGCTGCTTTACAGTGTGTACCAGTGTTCAGCCAGCACAGCTTCTCTGGGGTCCTGGGGCACAGCAAAGCCAAAACCTGCAGGGAGGTGCAAGAGCTGGTAGCTCTTGGCACCTTTGCAAGACCCAGAGGACCCACATTCCTGCCACATGTGGGGCTGGGATGGCACCAGGGGCATGGGGAGCCCATGTGGGTAGCTAGGATGTGTTGGAGGTCTGCAGGGTTAGGGGTGTGGCACTGGGAGTGGGATCACTCGGTGCTGCCCAGAGCTTTCTTGAGAGCTTGGGACTGAGGTCACAGAATCATAGAATTGTTTGTGTTGAAAGACCATCTCATTCCACCCCATATCCAACAGACCAGGTTGCTCCAAACCCCACCCAGCCTGGCCTTGGACACTCCCAGGGATCCAGGGGCAGCCACAGCTTCTCTGGGCAGCCAGTGCCAGGGCCTCCTCACCCTCACAGGGAAGATTCCTTCCCAATATCCATCTATCCCTGCCCTGTGTATGAGTGTGAAGCCATTCCCCCTTATCTTGTCACTCCATCCCTTGTCCCCAATCCCTCTCCAGCTGTCCTGGAGTGCCTTTAGGCCCTGGAAGGGAGTCTGAAGTCTTCCCAGAGCCTTTGCTTCTCCAGGTGGGCACCACAGAGATGCTCCAAGGGCTGGAGCCTGGCTGGGAGAGCATCTCTGTGGTCTCTGGACTTGCTCCAATGGGTCCATGTCCTTCTAATGCTGGGGACCCCAGAGCTGGAGGAATCTCTACAGGGGGGTTTCACAAGAGCCAAGCAGAAGACGGTGGCAGCGTGAACGGGATCCCTCTGGAATGCCTGGTTCTGCTGGGGCACTGGGGGACAGAGAGCTGATGGATCAAGCTCTGAGCTGTGACAAGCCCTTTCAGCAACTGGAGATGTCTGGGTCAGAGCAGCAATGTGATACCTGGCAGAAAACTTGCTTTCCCACCAGCGGCAGGGGTGCAACCGCTGTGGCGTCACCTGGGGCTTCCCTGGTGGCTTGGTGTGATTTTGGAGACCATCAGCCCTGACCTGTTTGCCCCAAGGTCCACTGCAAAGCCACTGTGGAGCTGCACCCCCCACCTGATGGCCCCACTCGGCCCCTGCCAGCTGCCTTGGGAACGTCTGGCGTCTCCCCGAGCCACAGCTGTGTCCCTGCCTGAGCCGCTCCGCACGCCCGTCCTGTGACACCGCTGATGACAGGATCTCTCCAGCGCTGTCTCGGGCCGGACAGCTTCCCAGGCAGGCAGGGTAAAAATCCTGGAGGGACCCGAGGCTCTGTGCAGTTCCCAGCTCCTGGTGATGAGTGCTGCAGACGCGTCCCTGCAGGTACAGCCCTCTTCGGCTCTGAATGAAGAATTGTTGCTGCTGCGTGCTGGGAGTGGGGCAGGGAGCTCCTCTCACCCCTCCAGGCAGAAAGCTGCTGGTAGCACCACGGGGTGCCCTGGCATCGGGTCTGGCATCTCCAGGGAGCACACAGGGTACACGGAGTGGGATGGAGGGTGTGCAACACCCCCTCTCCCTCCCTGTCCCCACTGAGCAAGGCTGGGATGAGCTTTTGGCAAGGGATGGCTGACAGAGAGCAGGGAGAGGCCCATCCTGCCCTGTGTGCCTCATCCAGGGGTAGTTCCTGAGGCAGGGTAGAGCTGCAGCTAAAACGCACTGGCCACGAGTGCAGGAAGGAGCAAATAACTCCCTGCACACGGCGCAGGGGGGAGTCAGCATCTGTGGTTACCACGGGCAGGTATTAACGATTGTTCAGCATTTAGATGGCGAAGCAGTCATGGCTGTAGGGGGTCTGTTGACAGATGTCGAGTGTTTAATGCTGAGCAAGGAACTCACCTGGCTCGGCGGTTCTGGTGGCTCCAAGCAGGATGCAGGGGCTGTGGGAAGGATGCTTTGTGTTCCCCAGGTAGCCCCAGGCCCCTGTCACAGGGCACCCCTGCCCAGTGCCCAGCCTTTCTGCCTTGGCACCACTGTTGTTTGCTCCCAAACTGCTTGGGAAAGGGTTGTCCCTCTCTCACGTGAGCAGTGTGGCAGCAAACTGGGCACTGTGAGCCCCAGCTGTGCTGTCCCCTGCTCCCACTGCCACAGGTCAGTTGTGAGTGTCTATCCCAGAACGATGTGGCAGGAAAGCTTCAGGATGGGGGTGTCCTGCCTGTCTCCTTCAGACAGGCGAGGGGAGCAATCAGCAGGGGTTTTCCTCTCCGTGTGCACCGGGAGGGACGGGTGACCCCATCCCCTTCACACCTGACCCCGGCCGAGCACAGGGCTCCCCGCAGGGCTGCAAGTTTTCCTCTCTGCAGCCAGTGAGAGAACAGCGAAGAGGGACGGGGGGCACAAGAAGCAGCGGGGGCTGCTGGAGCATCCCGGGGGCAGGGGGGTGGGGGACAGCGGGGAGCGGGGAGCCCGGGTCCGGATGCGGGGTCTGGGCACAGCGAGCGCGTGTGGCGCGGAGAGGGGGGCTCGCTGCAGAGCCCACCGAGCCCATTGGCTTGCGAGCGGTGACGGGCAGGCTGCTCCCTCCCTGCTCGCTCGCCTGTGTGGCTGCGAGCAATGTGCGCAAAGTGCCTTTGCATTGCCGGCGAGTGCCGTAGCTCTGGGCAGAGGTAGCTCGCTCGCAGAGGTGCCGGGACAAACCGAGGTGGCCCCGTCCCGCGCCTGCTGGCCCCAGCCGGACCATGGCATGGGCACAGCGGGATCTGACATCCTCGCTCTCCATCGTCATCGCCTTGGCTGCCTGCCTCTCCGCCACCACCAGCGAAGGTAGGAACCGGGGTGGCCCTGGAGTGACGGGGCGGTGGTGAGGGGACCCAGGGGATCGCTGTGGCTCTTTGGATGTGCCCACACGGGGTTTAGCCCTGCCAGGTTTGGCTTCTCCGTGCTCCCAGGGGAGCGCAGCTCCGTGTTCCTGCCTGCCTGAGTTTGCTAATCCTGGAGCTTTTGCACCAGAGGCAAAACTTCGGAGCTGGTCAGGAGGAGAACCCGATTCTGCAGCAATGCCGGCAACTCTGCCTCCCTCCCCTGCCCGGGCTGTGCTGCAGCATGCAGGGGTGGCTGCAGAGGGGACAGGGACACCGGCACCAGCTCAGCCACGGCGATCCCCATCACAGGGGCTGGCAGCAGCGCGGGGCCGAGCGCGTTGGCCGAGCGGTGTGAGCTGTGATGGAGCGAGTGGGTGGGCACGGCAAGGTGTGCAGGGGACGAGGGGAGCTGGAAAGGGCACTCAGGTGGGAAACTTCTCGTGAGAGAAAGGGCTGGAAACTTCTGAAGTGGAAAGCAGGGCTGCAGCTGGGGATCCTCTCCCGACATCTTGGTGTCAGCCACGTCAGGCCTGCTCTCTCCTCCCGGCCGCTCTGCCCAGCTGCCGGCTGCCCTCGTCCCTGGCCCTTGTCCACATCCCTGCTCCACCATCTCAGGGCCCCCTCGGTTTCGGCAAAGCTGCTCCTGCCACCCACCCGCTCGCCCGCCTCCTTCTGCGCTGGCAGCGGTGGCACGGCTGCTTCCCAGGTCTGCTGCTCCTCATCGCCAGAGATCTGCCGTTCCCGCTCCCGAGCGTGTCCTTGGCACCAGCAGCAGCATCCTTCCTCCCTTCTGCTGTGCTTGAGACGGCCAGCACGGCACAGCCCTCTGCAGCGAGCCCCAGGCCGCTGTTCCTGCCCCACCGAGGCGGTGGCATCCCTCTCTTCTCCTGCCCCTGCATCTCTGCCATCCCTCCAGCACGCTGAGGCCCAAGGGCTGCCACCGCTGCGCCTTGTGCACTGTGCAGCGCCCTGCTGGGCCGGCTCCTTGTGCTGACTGCCATTGTCCCACACCCACCAGCATCTTCCTCACTTCTACTCCCCATTTCCAGCTATTTGCTGGTCCTAACCCTGTTTGCTGTCCAATGCCCGCTTCCTGGCCCTCTTTCTGCTCCTTCTCCCATCCGCTTTCCTGCCCGTGCAGGGGGATGCATTGGTGTCTCGCTGGCTGTGAGGGTGCAGAACGGGGCCCCCGTGCCCTGACACTCCCAGCCCTTGCTTGGTCTTTGCTCGAGGATGCAGCAGCCCCCAGGTGCCCCCAGCCTGGGCAGGGAGTGGTGCGGGATGCTGCCTGTGCTGCACCAGGCTCTCTGTGCTGCAGCCCTGCAGAGCCAAACAGCCCTGCCTGGCCTGGGCGCACCCTGGGCATTGACCAGCGAGGCAAGGGCCTCCTTGCTGTCCTCACGGAGGAGATCACTGCGTGCTGGGTTGGGTTTTATGGCGTCTTCATGGACTGCCAGGCCCTGGGCTGCTGTCTGCCTGTCACCAGCTGGGAAAGACCTGGCTTCCCCGCAAGGCTTGTTGGAAAAGAAAGCTCTCCTCAGTTACAGCCTTGGCCAGGAGGTTGCACAGGGCTGGGGATGAGCCGGGCTCTGGGGCAGACCAGGCGGACTGGATCTGGGTTAGACCAGCCAGGAGGTGCTGAATGGCATCGAGAAAAGGTGTGGGAGCCTCCAGGAAGCTGGTGGTGCTCCATCCACCACTCCAAGCATGGCCCCGTGGATCCTGCGGCTCTGCTGTGTCCCAGTCAGGGCCAGCCGAGTCCCCACCATGAGCAGTGGAGCTGGGATGTGTCCGTGGGCTCTGCCAGTTCCCAGTGTCCCAGAAGCTGGGATGGGCTGTGAACAGCATCGGTGCCGGGATCGGCCGCGGTGCCAGGATCGGCCACGGTGCTGGGATCGCTGCGGTGCCGGCATCGCTGCGGTGCCGGGATCGGCCACAGTGCTGGGATCGCTGCAGTGCCGGGATTGGCTGCGGTGCCAGTGGTTGAACAACCTGGTGTTGGATGGGACTGGAAATGTGGGAGAATTCACGGAGCACAGCCCAGTTTTGGCGCGTGCCACACTCTGGTTGTGCCAGGCTTGGCTGCGCCATTCCCGAGTGCGTGCGGGCACGGTGTGAGGGTGTAACCCTGCCGCCTGTCACCTCTGCCTGCTCCCACAGCCCCGCCGTGCTCCGCGTCTCTGGCTGTGCTCCCGAGCAAACCCACTGCTGGTTTGGGAATGGCAGAAAATGACAAACGCAAAACAAATTTCAGGATGGGGTGTGCTACACTCTGCGTGCATGTATTGGGAAGCAATTGGTGTACGAAAACGTGTATTAACCTAAAAACCAGATTCAGTCCTCGTTTTTTTTTCTTTCCAAGAGCTCCCAGTGCCTTTCTCTTTCCTGAAAGATTTGTTCCAAGAAGTTGTAAGCTTATATTTTTTATTCCTTTCAGTCTTGTGTGCAGGGGTGCCCGAGAAATAGGAGGAAAAGGGAATCGCCATTCCATGGGAAATCCCCCATTTCAGCACGGCAGCCATAGTGAAATGCATTGAAAGCCAAAACTCAGATTTTTTTTTTTTTTAAAAAGGGGTAAAAATTTGCAGGATGTGGAAGGTTTTTATTCGGAGCACTGAAAAAAGAATTTCCTGAAATTATTAAATTGCTTTAGAGCAGGGAGGTAGAAAAGTTATTTTCAGTAATATGAAGTATGAGAGACTAAAATATTTACACTATTGCACACCGAGTTGCACAGGTGAAAATATTAAAGCGGGTATTTTATATTATACCACAAATTGAAGTTAATTTATAAAATATAAAATATCTTTGTTATATTGAAACAAAGCAGAAATTACTACATTTGGGGCTCAGGCGGGGGGGTAACAAAATCGTGTTTTCTGCTAAAAAACGGCACTTCAGATGCTGCTGCTGGGGGTCTGCTCCCTCCCAGGCGATGTCCCCAGCTCAGCTCTACCCTCGGTCCGTGAGAGGGGTGACCTTCCTGCCCGTCACAGCATGGACCCCATGGCCGAGCTTGGCGGGTCCTTGTGGGGAAGGGGGATTTGGGGACATCTCCCCCAGAATTTGGGGGCACATCAGGCTGGCCGAGGCAAGCAGCAGGCGATGGGGACGGGGTGATGCACAGGGGAGGACACAGAACCAACGCTCATCTTTCCCTCGTACCACGGCGGTGGGGTTTTGTTCTTCCACTCAACAGCGATGGAGTGCGGGAAAGGATCCTTGGGAAAACCCCGCCGCTCGCTGAGCCACTGAAACGGGGGCCGCAGGAAGGGTTCGTGGGGGTCTCCCCCGCTAATCTCTCAGTGTAATCTCATTAATTGCCCCTCTGCTCAAACAGAAAAAAAAGATAAAAACTCATCTGCATGTTTATTCAGAGCTACTTTCCTGCTCCTCTGCAGCAATGCCGAAGTCGGGGCTGCGGGAGAAGCGAGGCACTGAAAGGGAGAGGAAATTGCCTTTTCCGTTTCAAAAAGGCTGTGGGGCTGCGTGTTCCTCTGTGAGGGTAGGAAACGAGAGCGTTCAGGCATATGGATGTTTGTTGATGGGGGATGGAGAAGCATCGATTTAAAACAGGGAGCTGATTTAGGCTACATTTGTGAAAAAAAATAAAAAAAAATGGGAGTGTTTAAGATTTTGATTACTCCCAAAATGCTGATATAAAGCAAATATTTGCATGATTTTAGGTAGGCTTACAGGGATATGTTTCTGGTGTCATCTTCATTTCCATCCCTCTTGTATTAATAGCTTATAAAACTTCTGGAAAATCAACCTCAAAAATTTGCAGAAAAATAACACACCAGTGCACAAAACACACCTACTTGGGCAGGTTTTTTCATTCTCCTTGAATTCTTGTTTCCTGAAATTGCAAGGGGTTGTTTCCAGTGACAATAAATGAGCGCCCATTTTGTTGATGGTGGAAATGGAGCCGATGAAGCCAAATTTAAGTGCAACTGAAAGCCCAAGGAATTGCTGCAGGGAGGAAAGAATTCCTTATTTTTTTTCCGATCGCTGAAAGATGGTCAGCGAAATATTTTATTTAAAAAAAAAAACCCCAAACAAACCAGCAGCGAACCCCAGCCCGCAAAGACGCTCAGGAAGGGCGGAAGCTCATCCCGCACATCCCGAGATTGGTGCTGGGTCCCCAGCAGGACTTGGGGACACGCCGGTCTCACGGACACATCCCGACACCTCCGCTCTTTGTTCTGGGCAGGTCCTGTGTTCTGCCTGTCCCTGCCGGCCTCCCTGGCAGCCTCCGGTGCTGCCTTTATCTCCAGGGCCACGTCCATTCATATGATAACTCTATTCATACCCTGACAGTTTTTGATAGTTCATTCTCCCAACCCAGCCTGTTTGCCTGGCCAACACTCAAAATGATTCCCCTGTCACAGAGGCGATTAACCCCTTCAGCCCTGCCGATTCCAAACTGGGGAGTGGGATCAGGCACTGGTAATTCCTTCGAAATGAAACAGAACCCCCATGTCCTGCCCGTGTTGGTGCGTGACACTCAGTGTCATAAAAAACCACGTAAAGGATGTAACTCCTTCATGGAGCAGACCCAGGCACACCAGTAAAGCCTAACAAAGTGTGTTTGGCCCAGGGATGGTGTCCAGAAAGGAATTCACCGTTTATCTGAAGGCATCGGCAAAGGCAGCGCTGCTTTTAATAATCCCTTCCAAAGGCTCATCAGCCCCAGCCTTTAAAAATCGGCCTCCTCTTTCCCTCATAGAAATTTCCCTGGCTTCATCTTTCAGCCGTTTGTTCTTGTGAGACTTTTCCTGCAGGATTAAAGAGCCTGTATTTTTTCGGCTCTGAAAGCGCTGAACTCAACCTGGGCGCCTCGCAGCCCTCGTGGGCACGAGCGGATTGGGCTCTGCAGCTTCCCCTTCTGTAATTTTTCTTTATCTCCAGCCCTGGTTATCATGGTTGTGCCTGTGCTATCTTCTGCTCTAAGTCCAGTTTCTCATATTTAAAATGCTGATTTAACCACATTAGTGAGTGGCCGCAGTGCTGGCTGCAGCTGGAGAGATGAGCTCCATCCCGGCGTCAACAACGCCACAAGTTCCTGGGTGTCTCCTCGGATGAAATACCTTCTGTGTTATGTACCTTCCGTGCAATTTTTAAGGACTTCTGTGATATTTAATTACCGGCGGTATGAGATATTCAGCCTGTCCCCTCAAACACGGTTAGTATTGGTATTTTTGTCTGTGAAAATGTTCCATTTTAGAAAGCTATTTTTAAGAGAGCAAAGGCGAAAGCCTTTAAAAGAAATTATCTCGCTTTAAAAATGTCACGGGGGTACAAACAGCTCAGCACGGTTTAGGGTGGCCAACTGGTGTGAGAGCAAAGACATCCTCAGAGAAATTAGGGAAAAAGCATAAAACAGCCTGAAAAACTGCCATGCAAAGCCCTTCAGATAATCCCGATAAGTGAGGACGTTTGTAAAGCCCATGTTTCCCTAGCCAGGATTCCAGAGAGGATAACACTCAAAGCTCTGCCAGGACTGCGGGGATCAGTGGGAAGGGCAGGGTGGCATTTTCAGGGCGCTGCAGAGTTTGCCCTGGCTCTGCTACAGGCACAGATCTCCAGTGCCAGCTCTGCCTGAGTCACTGTGAGTGGCATTGGAAGAAGCAGTTTGGGCTGAGAAATCTGCCAAATCCCAAACAGGCAGGAGAGAACAGAGCGGGCACGCGGCTCATGGGTGGGGAGTGAGATGCTCTGGGGAAAGGGACAGTGTTAGCAGCTTACCTGGCATGAGCTTCAGTGTCCAAAAAATGCAGCAAAGCTTGGAAACCTCAGTAACTAAAGCTGAAAATGCATTTGTGTCTGTTTTATTATACCCAGCAGATGTGAGAAAAGAGGAGAGAGAGTCAGGACTGGTGTGAGGACACCGGGACAAACCCCTCTGGACACAGCTCCCGTTTCTTGGAGTCTGTACCACAGAGGTGTTGCTGGCTGCAAGCAGAACACATTTATTTTGTGTTAGAAAACTCCTGTATCATTTTTAAAGGCTGTCACAATACTGCATTACTGTTTCGGCTGTCCCTGTACCTGGACTGCAGCTCGATGGGAAGCTGGAAGTCCCGGTTTGGGTCCAGATCTCTTATCTGTCCCTCAGGCTATGGGGACAGTGGTCAGGGGTGCCAGGAGCCACCCTTGGGTGGTGTGGGGGTTGAATGGCTCAATTCTCACTGATTGAGGTGTCCAGGGGTGGCTGTGCCAGGCCTGGGCTCCTCTTTGCTGCTGGATGGGGCTGTGTTGTTGTGCCACCCCTCAGACTGGGACATTGTGGTGGGAAAGACTCGTCTGACTCCCAGACGGCCAAATCCAGACCTGGGGACACCAACTGTGCTTCCTGCAGGGACCCCAGTGCCCCTTCCCCAGCCTCGCCACCGTCCTGCTCCTTCCCCTGCTCACACTGGATGTTTCCATGGAATTTCTTGCCTCCCTGACCTTTCTCACCCCCCATCCCCAGAGCCTTCCCACCTCCTCCTCTGGCTTCTGCCCTGAATTACAATGAGCCCTGTCACCCCTAGAACCTGAAACAGCTCCTTGCCCACTGGCTCCAGGACCAGGGACGTGGAAGTGTGGGCTCACCCTCACTCTGAGCCCCGTCCGGCCCCGCACACCCATCCTCTGGCACAGCCCGGAGGGTTCTGACATTCCAGCTTGCACTGGAACCAGTGAATCCAGATAATCCTATGCAGAGCTGCACACCTGTACTGGGATGGATGCGCTCCGGTGCCAGGGACACACACCAGGGCCAGGGACACACACCTGTACTGGGATGGATGCGCTCCGGTACCAGGGACACACACCAGGGCCAGGGACACACACCTGTACTGGGATGGATGCGCTCCGGTACCAGGGACACACACCAGTGCCAGGGACACACACCTGTACTGGGATGGATGCGCTCCAGTACCAGGGACACACACCAGGGCCAGGGACACACACCAGTACCGGGGACACACACCAGTGCCAGGGACACACACCTGTACTGGGATGGATGTGCTCAGGTACCAGGGACACACACCAGGACCAGGGACACACACCTGTACTGGGATGGATGCACTCCGGTGCCAGGGACACACACCAGTGCCAGGGATACACACCCATACTGGGATGGATGTGCTCGGGTACCAGGGACACACACCAGTACCGGGGACACACACCAGTACTGGGGACACACACCAGTACTGGGGATGGATGTGCTCCAGCACCAGGGGCACACACCAGTACCAGGGACACACACCAGTTCCAGGGACACACACCAGGGCCAAGGACACACACCCATACTGGGACGGATGCGCTCCAGTACCAGGGACACACACCAGTACCATAACACCCTGCCCAGTGTGGGTACTGTGTTTAATTTGGGTCTCCTACACCAGAATTCCCAGTTCTCCCTGTCTGTCCCACTGCACACCAGCACTGGGAGTCTCAAAGCGAGCAGGAAACATGACCGTTTTACGTCTCTATTTTCTCACCTGTAGTTTTGAGAGGGAATGTCTTTTTGTTGTTTGGCTTTTGATGTGCCTTTTTTTTTTTTTCTGGGAAGAAAAAAGCCCCTGCCCTATAATTTCAAGGGTTTTAGCCTTAGAAATACTTTATTCAGGGCGTTTTGTTTTGTTTTGTTTCATTTTTTGCATTATTTTACGACACCTCAGTGCTACCACAGGTTATGCTCTTGTGCTGCACATTATCTTACATGATATCATGCAGGGGCTGGAAGGATCAGGTTGATAATTTTATTTTTAAAACCCGAACTGAGGCTTTTTGTTAGCACTGATTGAACAAACAAGCTTTCTTCCTACATCAAAGTATCTCCTGCTCTGGGTATAGTGAAAAGGGGTGACCCTCTGGGCAGTCCTTATGGGCATTGCCGCTCCTGATGCATTACAAAATGATATAAAATTAAATACAGAAAGTTCACAGCAACAATCTGGAGGTCTGAGAAGAAATCCTGAAATGGGAATTAGGGCACAGCCAAAAAGCAGCACTGCTTTCGTTTGAAAATGTGTCTTTTTAGCTTGGGTGGGGGGTTTTTTTGAGGGTGTTGTGGTTTTTTTTGGTTGGGATTTTTCTTATCTTTTTTTTGCCATTTTGTTTTGGTTTTTTCCCAGCCTAATTCTAGCATTTCCAGAAGTGTGGAAATCCAGAATTCCCTCCCAGATTTGATGATATTTTCTGAATCTACCCGCGGTGCTTTTCTAAACTCCCTCTCTGGGCAGCCGAGGCCGGCGGGTGCTGAGGGGAGCCCCATCCCCACTGTGTCTTCAGTGCATGTGGTGCCTGATGGTTTTTGTCTTTTCTCTTTATACCATTTTTATACATTTTTATCCCCTTGCCCTTTCCTTGGACCCTTCACAAACACTCCCTGTCCCTCAGCCCTACATGTGGAGAACCCTTGGAGGCTGAGATTGAGCTCAGCTTGGGGCTTCTCTGAGGGGAGCAGACCAAACATCCCGAGTGTCTCCAAAGCAGAGGCTCCAGCCTTGCCCGGAGCCTCCTCTCTGCAACAGGTTTGTTCAGCTGGGCTGGAGTCTCCCTTGGGGGGGTCATTAGAATGGGGGACAGTTCCCTCATTTGTTCAGTTCCTGATTGGGGATTTGAGGTCGATCTGCTCATTGCTGAGCTCCATCCAATTGGATCCGCGTTGGACCCAGGGGTGCTGCTCGGCTGTTCCCACCTGGGCCGAGTTGTGCCCCTGGGATCCCATTAACCCAAGGGAATGCCCTTTGCCCTGCGCTGCTGGGGCTGCCTCGGATTTGTACCAGCCCTTACGGCATCACCAGCAGCCCTCTGGATGAGCAGCTGCTGCACAAATCCTGCCTGGATCTGGCTGGAGTTCTGGCAGAGCAGCTCCCCAGTGCTGACCTGGATCCATGGGGACCATCCCTGCACGCAGCTCCTGAATGGGAAGAGCTGCCCTGCCCTCGTGTCGTGCTGCTCCTCCCTCCCAGCCCCAATGCTTGGCCTCATGTGTTGGGCAATAAATGGCTGTTTTTCATTCCTCAAAGATAAATATTGTCACAGGGATCAGGAGGCTGAAAGCGAAGCTTCCCATCCTGTCCCCTCGCCATGTTCCAAGGCCAGGAAAACACAACTTTGTGTCTCAGCTTTGCCTGCCGAGTTGGAAAGGTCACGGCTGCCTATTCAGCCGGCGCTTGGATTAAATGGTGGGACACAAATAGCTGACCCGCCCCGGCCCCACCTGCCCCTTCAGAGTTCTGCCCCAGATTATGGGACATGAATGCCACTGGCTCTTGTTCCCCTCCTCTCAGGGAGCCTCTCGCTGCCCCTTTCCCAGACTCTCTTCCCACTGTGGATAACCCTCCCTGTGTCATTCCCGATGAAGAGGGGCCGGGGCTGTGGGGCTGCTGTGGGGTGTGCAGACCTGCTCGGGGTTGCGAAGCTGAGCCTGCTGGTCTTTGGGAAGCGGGGAGCAGCCCAACTGCGCAGATAAGAGTTTAATTATCGATGCAAAGGGCGTTGTTGCATGGGGGGGAGCCTTGCTGTGAATCTTGGGAGGCCTTTGAAGTTGTGATGGAGAGGAACTGAAGCCCAAGGGAACAGGGCTGCTCCCACTGACCCTTCCTCCCGACGCCTGCGCTACAAAGCCCCTGCCTACGAGGGAGATGGTGGAGTAATTAGAGGGAAGACCGCAGTGGGGTAACAATTAGCGAGGGTGCTCAGAGCCCTCTTTGGTCCCCCACTGCTGTTCCCGAGGCTCAGCGCATCCACCCGTGTGTCACCCCCAGGCTTGTTCCACCACCCCACCACAAACCCGAGGTGGGCTGAGGATGCACAGGCTCCCTGAGATACCAGGAGCCCATTCCTGAGCCCGAGATGCTGGGATGTGAGACCCCGAGGTGCCTGCACGTCTGTTTGTAGGGATGCAAAACGTCCCTGCAGGAGCTGTGGCAACCAGCACAAATGTTGGGAAGGGTGTCTAAGCACTCACTTTTTATAGATTATATAGCTAAAATTGTAGATATAGATGATATATATATATAGATATCAATATCTGTATTTATAAGATAGAGACATACAGATATAGATACATGACCAGAGATATATGGTCCCAAGAAAAACGCACAGCCTCTGGATGCCAGTCCCAGTCTCAGCTCCCTCACTCATCCCCAGCAGGGTTTAGAATTTGGTAGATATGGGTATGGAAATCGATACAGCTATAGATCCAAAAATAGAAATATCAGTATAAATACACATACAATATATACAGATTCACACACTTTGGCTCCTGCCTGGTGTGTGTCTGTGAGGCTGCGATGTGCACGACTCCTGCCCCATTACACAGTGCAACTTCCTGCAGCAGGAGGGTCTGCCTTACGTGAGGCTCCGTCTGCAGACCCCGGTTGTGCTGGGAAGTGACCTGCTCGCTCCTAGGTGCTTCCATTTGAATGGGCAATCAGCCTTGACAGCTTTTCCACCAGGGCAAGAATTTCCCCTGACACCTCCTGGTGTTTTGGCTCAATACGGCGAGGCAAGGCCAAGGCACAGAATAGGGAAACGACAAAATGGTGCTAAGGAAAACAAAATGGAGCTCGCTGTTTGAGACTGATACGTGCAGACAGTCCATAACATCAAACAGAATTGCCCAGCTGTAGGAGAGAGGTCTCCCAAACCGGAGCTTTTGCTGAAAAAGTGTTTCAGCTGAAAGGGGTCCTTTGTGGTGGTCTTGCTCACCCTGCGGCATCAAGGGCGGGCTCTGAGCACCACCCCCAGAGAAGCGGCGCAGCCGGGAGCTCACCTGCACGGGGCTGGCATGAGGTGTGGCGGGTTCCCTCTGCAGCCGGGAGCTCACCTGCACGGGGCTGGCATGAGGTGTGGTGGGTTCCCCTCGGAGCTTCACCTGCATGGGGCTGGCGTGAGGTGTGGTGGGTTCCCCTCGGAGCCGGGAGCTCACCTGCACGGGGCTGGCTGAGGTGTGGCGGGTTCCCCTCGGAGCCAGGAGCTCACCTGCATGGGGCTGGCTGAGGTGTGGCGGGTTCCCCTCGGAGCTGGGCTGTAACCCAGGCTGTCACCGGCTGGGTTTTGGGAGGGTGTTGGTGTCCCCATACCTAAGCGTGTCGCAGTGCTGCTGGATGGATGCTGGGATCCCCAGGCGTGTGTGCTGTCCCATGAGTTAACAGGAGCTCTGGGACACTCAGTGTCTTTGTGTTTGTGCAGTGTGGGCTCAAAGTGCAGGGCTCTGTGCACTGGGCTGAAATGAGGGAATAAAAGAAATAACTTATCCCTTTCCTGCAAGGAGGAATCTGACCATGGGTGGGATGCAGGGATGAAGCTAGCATAGGTTGTCTGGGCACCAAAGCAACTGAAAGAAAATGACTCCTTCAGGTTGTCACAACGTTCCGTGACACTGGGTGGTGACCACATGGTCAGCGTGGTGGGATGGGGTGCAGCAAGCCGGCTCCAGGTCCCACACAGCGTTGGCAGACAAGTCTAGGGCACACCCCACTATGTGCTCTCAGCATCATTCCTGATGTTCCCGCTGGAGCCCGGTCCGTGCAGGCTCCTCCTGCTGCCTGCAGAGCAGTGGGGGGCAGCCACATCCATCGCCGAGCATCCCAGCGTGGGAAAGAGGGTGCACAGACCACAGTGGGGGGGAGAGAGGGTCTGCAAAAGCTGCCCCCTCCCTGCAACCTGCCTGCTGAGGGTCACCGGGACTGTGCTCCTCCACTGTGAGCAGGGAAACTCCCAAGCCTGGGCTCCTGCTGGGCGAATTACCCAGGGAAAATAGGCAGAAAATCTTCAGATTAACAATAACAAATAAAAATGGATTTGAGATCTCCGAGGTAATTACTCCGTGCTGAGGGCAAGGGGCCTCTTTAGCAGTGGGAGCAGCGCCGCGCGGGGAGTGGAGGGGCCTGGCCTGCTGTTGGGCCAATGGAACCACACAAGAAACCCTGGAAATTCTTTCAAATTGTTCTGCTAACATTAATAAATGCCTCAAAAGCTCCTAATCTGCTCTGTCAGGAGCATGACGTCCGGGTGTTTCACAGCCAGCTCACGTCTCTGCTCCTCTCTCCCCCCTCTCCTTCCCTGCCTGGTAATAGTAAATGAAAGTGGCACCCGTTCCCGAGGCTACAGGGACCAGCTTCACGCTGAGCCAGGCTCTGCCAGGACTGCAGCCGCTGTCCTGATATGCCCTGGCCTGGCTGTGACAAGCTGGCAACAAGGCCACCGTCCCTCCTGAGCGCAGGGACCAGCCCAGACCTGGTGCTGCAGAGGGATGCTGGGTCAAGGTGCCTCCAGCTCCAGTTTGGTGCTCGTCAGGGGTGAGGAAACACAGCCAGCAAGGGTGAAGCCTTCCGAGGCATTGACCTCACTGAGTGGCTTCGGGATAAAGGGAATGGGGAAAGCTGGAGACTCTGGGGGTCCCTGTGGGAGCCTGGTGGTGTTGAGGCATCAGGTCAAGGTCAGGGCACCTTGCTGGCACCCTCCCCCAAGCCTCCGTCCCTCCGGATCTGCACCACGGAGCTGGGGCTTGGGCTCCTTCCCAAAGTGCTGAGCAAGTCAGGGTTATCAGGCAGGGCAAGGCCCTCCTGTGCCTGCTGCTGTGGGCTCTGGGCGTGGGGCTCAGGTGGCTGAGATGCAGCAGTGCCGTGCCATCCTGCTTTCCTCCTCTGCTGCCATGTACAGCTTTCCCCAGGAAGCTGCTGAGCACATTGGAAGGCATCCTTGCCTCTCCGCCCACACAATCTGCTCTCCTCTTCCTGCCGTTTGCCTCTGTCTCCTCTTTAAGCCGGCTCCTGGTGGTGGCAGGGATTTGGCAGGGTTGCCTTTGATGGACTTCTCCAGTGGGGTGTCAGCCAGGAGCATGGGGAGTCTCTTTGTGCCGGAGCTGGGCACTGCAGTGTGCAATTACAGCAGCTGCTGGAGTGCAGCTTCAAACCGGCGATGCTGGGAGGGAGCTGAGCCTAAAGGGCTTCCAGAGGAGAAGCGTCCAGCTGAGGAACGAGGCGCCAGTGGCATCAGCCTTGGCCCAAGGTGGGACTGGTGGCCAGCCTGATGCTGGGAGTTTGTTTCCACAGCCCTTCCTTGCTTTGCATTCCCTCCAACCTGTTGTTTGCAGCCTCCTCTCCTCCAAAAGGTCACGCTGCTCTCAGTGCTGGGGCCAGGAGTCAGCTCTATCCTGAACCATCAGCTCTGGGGACAATCACTTGTTGCCATCCCGAAACTCCGTATCTACCTCCTATCCAGCCAGGCAGTCCCTGGTGAAACACTGATGGGTGGGGGGGCATTTCCAAGGAATTGGAATGTGAGGAGGGCTTCTTGGTGGCGGCTCTATTCCTCACTCCCTGGGGTTGGGGACAGAACGTTCTAACAGAACTTTTGCTCCTGTGTTTTCTAGTGAACTTGCTAGACACATCAACAATCCCAGGAGACTGGGGCTGGATGACTTATCCCTCGCACGGGGTAAGTATGAAGTGGTTGTTGGCACGTGGGGACCCCAGCGGGACGGGTCACCGTGGGTCGCTGTGGCAGGGGTCAGGGGATGGACAGGGAATGGACATCTCAGCCCCAAGGCAGTGCTGATGAGGCAAACAGACCCTGTCTGTTGGGAAAATGCCAGCCTGCCTGGCAGAGGGATGCAGCTGTTTTGGAAGTGCCATTTAACCCTCCATGTCCTCTGGTAGGGACCAGGTTGTCACCAGGTCCTGAACTTTGAGGGGACTCAAGAGCTGGGCCACGCTAAGAAGCATCTCATTCCTCACTGCACCAGCTGAGCGTCAGGCGGAGCAGACCCCAATGACCAGCAAGCTCCCAAACCCTTGTAATCCGAGGATTTTCTGTGGGAACTGGGCAGGGCAGCCTCCCCTGTGGATGGCATCTTACAGGGAATGGGGATGCAAACCCCCAGCCCTGTGGTGTGTCCAGGAGGGATGGCAGGATGGTGACCCCCACATAAACCTGCCATCTCCACTGGCTGGATCCGCTCCACACTCTCCCTTCACTTGCATTTCCATGCTTTCCCCCACAACAGCTTTCTGGAAATAGTGAGTTTCAGATGTCAGGGTGACCTGGCTGGAAGGATTTTGTTCATTCATTTAGCGAACAGAAACAATCACATAAATACCCACAGGACCAACTGCAAGGCACAGTGGGGCTTTCTGCAGGCACAAAACCTGCAAAATTGGGGTGCCTACCTGGCTGTTGCTGCTGCGTTGATTTTTCATGTCCATTCTTTTTCATCCTTTCTCTGAACTAAACGGTCCTAATCTTTTCAATTCCACCTCCCACAGAAATCTTCCCAGGCCTCTAATAATCTTCATTGATCTGTTGCTTGAGACTTTCAGTCCTCGCACTGCTTGAGCGGGAGTGATCAGAACAGTGAATTCATAATAATACCGATGATCAGATTTCTATCAGACTTTATCATTTATGTAAATACATTAAATTGTTAACTCAGCTCTAATTTTAGCAGTTAGCTGTTGCAATGATGAGTGTCCTGGGAATGGAAGAGATTGAGAGGTGCAAGGTCAGAGGGGACCGCGGAACTAATGTGATGTGATCTCCTGCATAAATACAGGCCTTCAGACCTGTCAGTTCATTCAGCTCTCAGGGCAGCCCAGCTTTGAGGAAAAAACATCCTTGGCTGCAAAATTGCTGGTGCTGGTAAATCCTCCAGGTCCTGTGGTGATGCTGTTAATGGGCCCCTGTTAAAAACCCATCGTTGTGAGGGTTTGCCTGGCTCCGCTCTCCAACCTTCTCCTGCCTCTGCCTGGATGGGGCAGATGTTGTTCTGCTCATTGTCCTGCCCTTGACTGTCACTGCTGTCCTGTCACTACTCAGCTGTCATCTCATCCCAGCCCTGCTGCCAAATCCTGGCGTCCTGGAGGAGCCTGACACACAGTCAGGGAATCAGGGCTTCCTCCACTCCCCAGCATGGGAGAATATTTTTGGGATTTTCTGGGAGTCAGGGCTGTTTTCCATTGTCCACATCTGTTGTTCTGTCCTTCAGCACTCCCTAGGCAGCTCCTCCCCACAGTCAGACCATCGCAGACTGCCCAGGACTCTCCTTGTGGATGCCCCTGTGCCCAGCCCTTGCTCCCTGCCAGGAATGCAGGTGGGATCCGTTGCATCCCTGAGGTGCCTTGGGTGAGGATGAACCCCCCTGAGGAGCTGTGCTGGACAGGACCTCGCACTCCCAAAGCAAAGTTCTGATGTTTTCATCACACCTGTGGGCAAGGTGAACTTGCCTCACTGGAAGGTTCCTGCCCTCTCTGGGTTTGCCATGGCCAGCAAGAGCAGAGGAGCAGGAGCTGGGAGCGATGGACGCAGTGAGGGTCAGCAGTGCCGTGGGCCCTGGGGAGTGTCAGGCCATCAGGAAGCCATGCCTGGCCTGTTTTGACATTTTCTCTTGCCAGACAATTAACTGAGGGGTAATTGGCTGTAATTGCTGCTCAGGGGTTTAATTGCATCCCCCCCCTCACCTCCACCCCAGAGACACGTGCAAGAAGTGGAAGGGTCACCGGGGAGCATCCCTGTCCCGCAGGCTGCAGTTCCTCTCAATTATAACTTCAAAGGGCTCCCAGGAGCTTTGCAGCTCACTCCTTTCCCAGAACAATTCCCTTTGCATTGAAAATTAAACTCTCATCAGTGTGGTCAGCCCCTTCCCTTGCCATGCCTCCTGTATCCCAGCTCTGCCCAGCAAAATGCTCCGGTGCCCCAGTGCCCTTCTCTCCCCTCTCCTTGCTCAGCACGTGACCTGCTGGATCAGAGGGAGCCTGATCGGCCCCTTTGCAAATTGCCTTTCTACTGACTAATTAAAACGCTGATGAGATAAGTCAACATATTATTAATAATTATTGTATCGTCTACTTTGATTTACAAAATCAAACAGGAAATGATTTTGTTCAGACGCAGGGCGTCTAAGGAGCTCGGATGATGCCTCGCAAAAGCTAATTAGGGTGGGAGCACCTTGAGTGCTGGGGAAAGGCCCCCCATGGTGCCCATGACCTCCCTGTGGTGGCCCCACAGCTTCCCCCTCGCTGCAGGGGCTGGAGTCAGCCTGGAGAGCTGCTGGGCATTGCCACCCAGGCAGCTTCCCCAGCATCCATCCCAGAGTCACGGAATGTCCTGAGCTGGAAGGACCCACAAAGGGCCATCGAGTCCAACTTCTGGCCCTGTTCAATCCCCAGCAATCCCAGCTGGCACGCTCCATGTTGGCTTTGCTGGTGGGAACACCAGGAAAGCAGGAAAGACCTTCAGAGGGGTTTCAGCTGTGCTGTCTCCTTGATCTTCCATCCCCCTTCAGGTTCATGTCTTCTTCTCAGAGCACCAAGAGATATTGGGGCTCTCCCACATGCCCAGGCCGTGTCTCTGCTCTCCCTCACTTTGATGTCTTTGTTGTATTTCTTGCGTTTCTCTTCCAAGCTGGAGCCTCTTTCTGGATCCAGGAATATCACCAAGTTACAGCTCAAGATGCGCTGAAATTAATTTTCGCAGGTGGAAAAAAAAATAAAAAATGTGTAGGAATGGAACATCAGAAAATAAAAATTTAGCCTGGTAATTGAGATAAAAGCTCATCTCCCAGTGCTTGTTCCTTGAATGCTGGGTTATTGCTAATTCCCCAGGTGCTGGTCACTACCAGGAGTTAATCACCTGCAGTGCAGCTCAGGGTAGTTAACTGCCTGACAAATCCCTCCTTAGCCACAGCAGCGACTGATTTCATGGGGATTATCTCCATTAAGGCCTTCCATCTAATGATTTATAGCTGCAATAGCAGCCTGCTCTTTTCCCCCTCTCCCAGTGACAATGGTGCGAGGAGGAGCCATGGCGTGCCAGGAAGGAAAGCGCTGGGTGTCTCAGTGGCCACAAAAGCTTTGCTGTGCCAGGCAGACCTGGCATCCCTCCTGGAAGCTGTCCCAGGGCTGGGGACACTCGTTCCCGTGCACTGCAAGGACCGTGGGAGGCTGAGCTGCTGCTCCAGAGGGACAAAATCACTCTTCCCTCCTCCTCCTTCTCCTCTGCTGTGCCACACAGGCCCTGGGAGACTTTTAAGACCTTACTCAGCTGCCCAGATATCTGGTGTTTGCATCTCTTGCCTTCCATAATCTGGCAAATTTTTTTTATAGCTGGTGTTGACTTTAATTTAAACTATTAGGCAAACTCCTGAATGCAGATGCAATCACACCATCCCCCAGCGCGTGCGCTCACCACGTTAATTATGATGTCCTCATTTCCGTCTCGCTGGGGGATCTTATCACACCAGTGGGGCTGAGCTGAGCTTTGGTTCAAAAAACCACTTCAGCCCCTGAACTGAGAGCTTGGGGCGTGCACGGTGCCTGTGCTCTTGAACCAGTGGTGCCCAGTGTCACCGATGTCCCCTCCTGCCCACAGAGCCTGGAACTGAGGTGAAACAGAAAAACCCCTCCAGTCGTGGGGATTCCTGAAGCAGGTCCTGCCATCCTCTTTCTGGTACCTAAAGGGCCTACAGGGATTTGAAAGAGGGATTTTTTGCAAGGTTAAGCAGTGATAGAATGAGGGGGAATGGCTTTAAGCTGAAGGAGAGGATATTTGGATTGGATATTAGGAAGAAATTCTTCCCTGTGAGAGTGGTGAGGCCCTGGCACAGGGTGCCCAGAGAAGCTGTGGCTGCCCCTGGATCCCTGGCAGTGTCCCAAGCCAGGCTGGACGGGGCTTGGAGCACCCTGGGATGGTGGAAAGTGTCCCTGCCCATGGCAGGGGGTTTGAACAACACAGTGCCTTCCAACCCAAACCATTCTCAAATTCCGTGATCCCAAATGCTCTGCAAGTCCTGGGGCCTGGAAGAGCCTGTGGGATCTTGGTTGCCCTGTGACACACTGGGAAGGTGAATCTGTGGCATCCGAACTACAAGCTCAGGTCTTCTCCCTGTCCCATCCTTAGAACACTTTCCCTGTAGGCCAAATGTAGGGTTTGGGTCTCAGACTGGGATCCCAGAGGGCCCTGGGACAGAACTGACAGTGCAGCTGCTGTGCCAAAGGGCACCAAGTTCCAAAGAGCGATGGTGCAAATGCAAACTCTCCAAATTCCCCCCGGGGGTGGAGGTGTGGCTGATCCCGACTGCTGCTGGTGCTTGGAGTGGGCATTCATCTCCTGCTCTGTCAGTGGGGAGGGTGCTGCCAGCTCTGGCAGTGCCACAAGCGTGTGGGGACACAGCGGCAGTGAGCTCCATCTCCTCCACCAGATCTGGGCAAGAAGTGAATGTCTGGAAACCAAAACCAACCAGATGAGCTGGAGCCAAAGCATTTTGATGCATGCAATAGCCTCATTTTTCCCTTGCCAGACACTAGTGGAGAGCCCTGACCCCACAGGCAACGCTGAGGGGAGCTGGCTGTGCATCATGGGGGCCACCCCTGCTCACCCCCACAACTCTGCCCTCACCCCCTGCGTCTCCTCCAGCGCACAGCTCTGCCTCACTTCCCCCGGGAAGCTCAGCGAGGAAAAGACAGGAAGCAGATGTTGTGTTAATTTGTGCTCGATTAATTTCGACAGCGGCTCCCACCCCTCGGAAATGGCGCAGCAGTGCGAGCACAAGTGGGTGTGGGAGCAGGGAGCTGGGCTGTGCCTGGTGCTGCTCACGCTCCCCAGCACCCCTGTGCCCCCTGAGCAAGAGCAGAACAGTGTCCTGCATCTCACAGCACCTTTGGCAGGCTTGTCCCTGTGCTTGGGAAGCTGGGGGGTGTTGCCCTCATCCCTCCAGCCAAGCACAATTGTAGCCTGGCCCCTTTCCTTGTTGTCCACCTGAGCACTGGAGTGCAGGGCATGTTCCCAAGTGATGCCAGGACAAACCTGGGCATTTCTGCAATTCAGGAGACAGTTTTTTTAAAAGCATCACAGTTTTCTTCTCTGGGAGTGGCTTGACTTTCACCCCCTCTGCCAGCACATTCCCCTTGAAATGAGCTTCCGTTGCAGTTTGAGCCTGGAGCAGCTGCCTTTCCCGGGTTGTGTTAAGCTCCTTAAGACAGAGAAGCAGAGTTTTCTCCTAAATGTAGGAGAAAACTGGAGAAAACTGAAGATGCACATGACTGCAGTGATCACCCTCACGTGGGCAGAAGGCACCACAGGACCTCCTCAGGAGCAGCAGTTGGGCAGAGCAGATGAGGAAGGACATTCCCAGCTGAGAGTGGGCTGTCCTACAGGTGTCACTGGTACCTCTTTGCTGTGTCTCTCATGCTCCGGAGGTGTGCTGCCCTCTCCTCGCTGTGCCCTGTCCCTGCACTGCTGGCAGCCACACAGCAGGGCTGGCCGGTGCCTGTCCCAGGGATCTGTGTCCTCGTTAGCTCCCACTGATGTCTGATCAGAGGCTCCCTAGAACAGAGGCCAGACAGGATTCAGAGAATAAACTGGGAATTTATTGCAGGGCCTTCAATAGGGACACCTCGGGCAGTCAGAGCCTCTCTGGGAGAGGCCACACCCAAGCTGGAGCCCGGGGCACGAGTTTGCTCCACTTTGATCAGTTTGGATCCGTTCCCATATCAGGGTTAATTCTCCAATTCCAATTTCAGGTGATGATGGAATTGACCCCAAGTCTGTCCCCCCTTTTAGAGGCTCCGTTTACAATTTTCGGGGCCTGGGACAACAAGGTGTCCTTGAGTGCAGGCCTGGAGAGGATTTGTTGTGTCTGGCCAGAATGGGAGGACAGGAGCTCACAGACTGTGTGGAGTTTTAGAGTCCCACAAAAGCAGCACAGGGTCTGAAAAATACAAAATCTGAATCTTAAGGCATCACCACATCGCTGGAGTGAAGGCTGCAGGCTCGCCCCCTTTGAGCTGAGCGTCCTCCTCTCAGGACTGCTGTTGTTTTTGTGTCCATAATGAAACACAAGTCACCACTTGCATAAGAAAACACCATTTTTGCCCTGTCGGAGCAAGCCTGGAGGTTTATTTTAATGCACTTATAATGCTGCCTAAAAGATTTGTGTTCCTGCTCTGTGCAGCGCGGCTGGAGATTTACTTGGCTCCCGCAGCCCCCACAGACAGCTGGGCACACACATGTGCTGAGCTGGGGGCTGCTCCCTGCCAGGACCCCAGGAAGGTGCAGGAAGGGGATGCTGAGGCTGGGGTGAAGAAGGTGCTGCTGGTTTGGAAGGCGGAGGAGCAGGAGTGCCGGTGCCTTCCCCGGTTTCTGCATCTGGGGCTGTCCCTTACAGCTGGCCTTGGGCACAGGGGTGGGACTTCCAAACCTGTTTCTAAGTTTAGGGAAAAGCCAGATGGTTTGGTGTTCTCCTCTGCTCCTTTTCATTCTCCCCTTCCCTCATAAGAATTCAGGGGTCCCAGACCCGTCCATGGGGGTGTGATTGGAGCACCTTGTTTGAGCAGAAATGTGAGTTGAGGAGGTCTTGGGAAGCCCGCAGCACAGGGAAGGTCTGTGAGTCCTGGTGAGGCATTGGTGAGGGTGGAGAGGGAGACGCGAGACAAGACTGAGCCCCCAGAAGTGTCAGGCAGCCCCCAATAGCTGAGTTCTACTTGTCCCTCGCCTCTGGAACTCATGTCCACAATATCACTGCTTCTTCTCACTTCTTACCACTTAAACCGACTTAGCATCCCTCCCTTGTGTGACGCTCCTGTCCCTGTCCCTCTGAACTCACCCAGACCACCCTCCGTTGCAGCCCTGCTTGCTGCACCCTGCTTTAGTCAGCATCTCCTCCGTAGGCTCACGCTGCAGCCACTGCTCCATGGAATTGGCACCCCTGAGCTGTCGAGCCATGAACGTCCAGGTTCCCAGAGCCAAGCCTGATCCAGCCTCTCAGCTGGGCTGGGCACTGTGGGTTCCCACTGAGGAGCCACCCTGGCATTGCCGTGCAGGGAAGAGGGGACCTCTGAGCCCCTGTGGGTTCACATTTCTCACTGACAGTCCTGTGCTCAGTACAGGCTTCCCCTTCACCCTCTGCTATCCACCCTGGAACTCCTCTTCCAGATGGAAGCACCCAGTTTAGTTTGTGCATGGGCCAGAGGAGAGCCAGGTGAGCACCGTGCACGTGGTTCCTGCTGCTGCTGAAAATCACAGGCTGAGGAGCAGGAAAAGGGACTCACAGATATTCCCTGGAGAGTTTGGAGCCCTCCCAAACACACGATGCCATCAGCTGCTGCCAGGACATCAGCGAGTGTTGCCATCTGCGAGCAGGGCTGCACCTCCCGCAGCGCTGCAGCCGGGTGTCACTGCCCAAATTAGTGCCGCTGACGGCTGCTCCTCATTTCTCTTTGCCCCGTGGCAGCAGTGACCTCCCCTCCAGACCCAGGAGCGGAGGGGTGGGAGGTGGCACACACTCCTGCATGCTCCCCGATCCCCTGGGGGTTGGGGACATCGGGAGTGACGTGTTTTCCCTCTGTCCTGCAGTGGGATTCAATCAATGAAATGGACGAGTTTTTCAGCCCCATCCACACCTACCAGGTGTGCAACGTCATGACCCCCAACCAGAACAACTGGCTCCGCACCAACTGGGTGCAGCGGGATGGGGCGCGGCGCGTCTACGCGGAGATCAAATTCACCCTGAGGGACTGCAACAGCATGCCCGGGGTGCTGGGCACCTGCAAGGAGACCTTCAACCTCTACTACATGGAGTCCGACCGGGACCTGGGCACCAGCACGCGGGAGAGCCAGTTCCTGAAGATCGACACCATCGCGGCGGACGAGAGCTTCACCAACGTGGACCTGGGCGTGCGGCGCCTGAAGCTGAACACGGAGGTGCGGGGCGTGGGGCCGCTGAGCAAGAGGGGCTTCTACCTGGCCTTCCAGGACATAGGGGCCTGCATTGCCATCGTCTCCGTGCGGGTGTACTACAAGAAGTGCCCGGCCACAGTGAGGAACTTGGCGTCCTTCTCCGAGGCTGTGACTGGGGCAGACTCATCCTCCTTGGTGGAAGTGCGGGGAGAGTGTGTGGGCCATTCCGAGGAGAGGGACACCCCCAAAATGTACTGCAGCGCTGAGGGAGAGTGGCTGGTGCCCATTGGGAAGTGCGTGTGCAGCGCTGGCTACGAGGAGCAGCGGGATTCCTGCATGGGTGAGTCCCTGCTTCCTGCCTGCAAGGGGAGGTGTGGCTGCCAGGGGCTCCTGCCTCTTTGGGGAAGGGCTGAGGACAGAAACCTGCTCACAGAACCTGGGACAGCCAGGCTCTGTGGAGGCCCAGGGCTGCCCATGCCTTTGCTGGCTGGCTTCATGCTTCCAAAATGTGTGGCTGGTAATGCTGGCAAACTCCCCGGGAGCTCCTGTGGCTCTGACAGGTCCTGGTGCACAGGGCATGGCTTTGGGATGGGGACTCGCTGGCCTCAGAACAGAACTCTGGCTCCATCTTTCCCTGCCATGGATCACTGGCCCAGAGATGCCAGCTCAGTGCCCCTGGCAGCTCTGACTGGTGCTGAGATCTCTGCTGTGCTCCAGCAAGGCCTCTCCAAAACACCCACCACTGGCAGGGGTTTAAAAGGGAGGAAAGCAAAAAGAGAAACACTGAGCTTTCATGGACCAAGGTCATTGCATCCATCCCTCACCTCCCGGGGCTGCTGCACAGCCCCTCGTCCAGGGGTGGGGGGAGCCCTCCCTGGGGCCCTCGGTGCCGCTGGGCATCTTGGAGCTGCCGACTGAGCAAACTGTGATAAGGAGTGGGTGACCAGCAGCAGGCACGGGGATGTGTGTGTGTACAGAGCACGGACTCCCCGGGAGAGCCCTCGGCACGGATTTGTTTGCTCTCCGTTTCTTCATGGGACACGGTGAGGGGGAGCAGCACAAATACGAGTGTGGGGCCTTTGTTTGAGTTTCGTGGAAACATCAGGCAGATCATTTGTCTTAGGGAGACTTGGCTCAAGGTTAGGACGTCCAACACCAGGCTGGAGTGGATCCAGGGGCTGCTGGGACCCACGCTGGCTCCTGCAGGGTCTAATAACTCAGAAAAGGTCTCTCATTGTGCTAAAGAGTGGGTGCAAGGTGTGTGTGGGGCCAGGCATGTGCTGCTGCAGGAGGGGGCACTGGCAGGGGCCTTCTGTGTCAGCCCCATGCTGCAAGGAGCTGCAGGTTGGCTCAGAGGGACCAAAGAGCCCTTCCTTGTGTTCCCCTGCACACTCTGCCCCAGGACATCCCCGCCCCAAAGGCAGGGGGCTGAGCGAGGCCTGGCTTTGGTGCTGGGCTCTGCCTGCCTCATTTTCCTGGGATTCCTTGCACAGGTTTGTGGTGATTGATGGGAGGGGTCACGGACTTCACAAGATGGTGCTGTGCAAAGACATTTATTGCACAGTGAAAAATTTTTATATATTATTACACAAACCGGAAATAACTGCACCACGGTGTATCCCAATCACCAATTCTGTTTTAGAATATTGCCTTTTTTGGTAACAGGTAGACCATGCCTTTTAGGGTATTGTCACCTTTGATGGTAACAGGTAAACAATGCCTTTGAAGGTATTGTTACCTTTTATGGTCACAGGTAACCAATACCTTTGAAGGTCACAAACAGAGTTTCTCACCTCTGACAGCTCCAGCAGGTCACAAACCCACAGTGCTCTCCCACCACTGCCCTGGTGACCCAGGATGTGTTCCATGGGTTCTTCCGGACCAAAGCCAGGAGGTCACTCTGCCTTTCAAGGCCTGTTCCTCTGTCACCTACACTCTGTAATCCCACCAGGTTTGCTCTCTCCTGGCAGCAAAGCTGTGGCAGAGCCCCTCCTGTGCCCTGCTGCCCGTTTCTGGTGGGATTGCTCCTACCACAGCCATGGCACAGGAGGAAGGTGACCCAGCATGTGTCCTCCTGCAGATGGACTCAGACCCAGCAATGCTCTCTGGTGAAATTCTTCGAGCCTTGCAGCGTCAGAAACAGGACAGAAACGTCACTGGGCTTTCTCTGACCTCAGCGCTGTCTCTTCCTCCTGCCTTCCCTGTCCCGTTTTTTCAGCTCCAGCATGGTTTGGTGACCCAGCATCGAGTGAAAGGGGCAGCACCTCCTTTCCTGCACCTCCT
Organism: Pomatostomus ruficeps; assembly: GCA_013400735.1. NCBI lineage: Eukaryota > Metazoa > Chordata > Aves > Passeriformes > Timaliidae > Pomatostomus > Pomatostomus ruficeps. The sequence goes on along the minus strand of VYZT01004756.1, from coordinate 70,009 downwards.
TTGGTGGGGCAGCAGGACGTGTATTTACACACGAAGGCAAACAGATGCAAATCTCTGATCTGGTGCCTGATTAGGGCAGAGTTCATTTTTTCAGGCTCAGAAGTGCCTTTTGGGGATGATTTATAACCCCGGCGGATCTGTTGCAGTTGGAAATTAGCCGTTTTAATTGTCAGGCGGACAAAAGCAGGATTCCAGCGGCTGTCGACCCAGCAATTTTTCATTCTTGGTCACAGGGATGAGATGATATAAATCACTCCTCATGGCCCTAATAATCTTTCTATAAATATCAGGGAAATTCATTTTTTGCTTGGGGAAGGGAGGTGTGGAGGGGGAGAAATTAGAGAGAAGATACTTTGCCTCTATGGCAGTATTTAAAATATGATTCCAAATTAATTTCCTTCTGCCTTTCACAGCTGGACGCCTTATTTGTCAAAGTTAAAGATATTTGAACAGTGGAGGTTTCTCCCCCTCCTCTTTAACATTCATTTTTCTAAGGGCCTGCCAGAGTGATGGAAGACATCTCAGGAAACCAGACCATAACCAGAGCTGTTCCCAGCCCTTCAGAGGAGGAAGAAGGGGTGAGGTGGGACATGGTGGAAGATGTGTAGGAACATGGGGAACTTCTTTGCCTTTCATCCCCGTTACAGAGCTGTAGAATCCCAGATGGGTTTGGGTTGAAAGGGGTTAAATCTCATCCCATTCCACCCTCTGCCATGGGCAGGGACACTTCCACTTGACCAGGTTGCTCCAAGCCCTGTCCAGCCTGGCCATGGACACATGGATGGGGCTTTTCTGTCGTCCATCGTGTTGGATCCTTCTGATGCCTGATCAGAGGCTCCCTAGAACAGAGGCCAGACAGGATTCAGAGAATAAACTGGGGATTTATTGCAGGGCCTTCAATAGGGACACCTCGGGCAGTCAGAGCCTCTCCGGGAGAGGCCACACCCAAGATGGACCCCGGGGCACCAGTTTGCTCCACTTGGATCAGTTTTGATCAATCTACAGATCAGGGTTCATTCTCCAATTCCAATTTCAGGGGATGATGGAATTTACCCCAAGTCTGTCCCCCCTTTTAGAGGCTCAGTTTACAATTTTCGGGGCCTGGGACAACGAGGTGTCCTTGAGTGCAGGCCTGGAGAGGATTTGTTGTGTCTGAGCAGAATGGGAGAACAGGAGCTCACAGACTATGTGGAGTTTTAGAATTATACACCAAAGCAGTGCAGAGTCTGAAAAATATAAAAGCTGAATCTTAAAGCATCACTTTGCTGCTCTCTTTTGGGGCAGGAGGGTGGTGACTGCGTTCTCCGACTCCTGCACTCATCCCATCAGGATCCACACGTCTCATCTCGCTTTGATATCCTGCTGTTTGCCATAAGGATGTGAGGGGCAATTTCCATGGGATTGAAGGGTCGGATCTCAGCCCAGGGGCACTGGGGTCAGGGCCATCTGAGGACGCCGGCTGCCTTGGCATCAGATGTGTCACAGCCCCCACACACCGGACGTTTGTCCCCATATCTGTGCCTAATGCCTCACCCAGATTCCCCTCCAGAGCATCCCCTTCTCCAGCTGGGGCTCTCTGTGTGTGTTACACCACCTTACAGGGCAGAAATGGGGTTTGAGCAGGAATTCCCACATCTGTTGATGCCTTCCTGGGGTCTGCCAGCTCCTGACATTCCCAGCATTATTCCCACAGCATCTCGTGCCACAGCCGCCCCAAGGATGAAACCCCTCCTGGGACAGCACAGCCCTCTTGTTTTTCCCTCTGTTTTCAAGGTTCTGAAAGACTTTCCTTCCCTCACCCCCTCACCCACAGCCTCCGACGTGCTGCTCTTTCCTCCTTGAAATGCATCAGTCCACACACACAACACATTAACATCTCTTACACACAGCAAATAGCAACGGCTCTGCCTAAACAGCAGAATAAGCAAGAGCAGGAGGGAAAAGGATCTGTCCCAGCCATTTATCAGATAAGGAGACAATCAGCATAATTCACCTTATTGATATGCAGCTGCTGTGCAGGACAAATCGAGACCCATTCCAATAAGGTCAGTGCAATTAGGGGGATGGGAAAGGGGAGCCTGGTGGTGCCTCTGTGGGCAGGGAGGGCCCCAAAACCCAAAGGCTGAGAGCTGGGACAGGAGTACCCTGTCCTGGGTGGATGGAGAGGTGGACATGGAGGCTCAGGCTGGTGAGGACAGTGGCTCTTCAACCACATCCCTCCCACCAGCTCCGCTCAGCCCCGCTTTGAGGACAGCTGCCAGGCTGCTGAGCCACCAAGACCTTGATCTGTGGTCCTTGGGCCATGTAAATCCACGGTCCTTGCATCAGGGTCCCTCGTTTGAGTCAGGTCTGAATTATTTCTTAGGCTGCATCTCTCACCACCTATCAGCGAGCAGAACTTCCAGCTGGGCTGAGATCTGCTCAGCTGCTCACAGGTTGTGCACGCAGAGGGAGCTGGTTTGGAGCAGCAGCAGCAGCAGTGCCAGGGCTGTGGATCACGGTGCTGCTCGCTGGGAGCTGACACAGACCCATGCAGCATCCAGCCACGGGGACCCCCAGGGGCACAGAATCTCCCAGGAAGGGTTTTGTTTAATGGACAAGTGGCAAAGAGGACAGGCCCTCTTCCCTCTTGCCAGAGCGGGTGGACAAGCCTTTGAACGAAACACCACTCCCAAAGAGCTGCTTTGTTGGCCATCCACGGCTCTCAGGAGCTGTTCAGATATTTCTGTCTGAGGTTTGGGAAAAGGCATCTCATCCTCTGGGGGTTCTGATTGCTCTGGCTGCTTTCCCTCTGCTGTTCTTGGGACCCTCAGCTTAGCTGTTCCCTTTAGAGGGAAAACAGTGATGAGGGAGCAGGAGCTGAGCAATTCCCAATTCCTGGTCCATTTGCACACGAGGAGGATGTGCGTTTGTGGCCTGAGTGAGAACAGCCACCAAACACGGGTCTGCTGGATGTGCTGAGTGAGGATCTGGCCCTGGGTTCAATTTTACCCAGCTCTGCTTCAGCCAAAAAATGGCCTTTTTCCTCTGGACAGGAGAAGAGAGGGACACTGCCACTGCTGGGACCCTTTCCCCTCCAGCTCCCAAAGGAAAGGAGAGGTGGGAATAGAGGAAGGACTGCTGGGCTCTCTCGTGCCTCCTGTGGGACACAGCTGGTGGAAATGGATCTGGAGAGCCTGGTTAGCAATCTGGAAGCCAGTTAATTCTTTCCAGTTGGTGGGATTCATGCTGATGAACCAATCAGCAGGTTTAATGTACCTTAAACCTTCCTTGTGGGCAACTTTAATCGAGCAATTAAAGCACCACGGCATTGCTAATTAAGAGGAAAAAACACCCAGCTTGGTAATTATGTGCTTGTGAGTACAGTTTTGTATCTATAGGCATTTATAAAGGAAGTCCCACAGCTGGTGGGGCAAGGAGGGAGCAGAGCGGGGTTAGAGGAGGGGAAACCTCATGGACTGTGCTGGGGGCACAGCCTGGCACAGGGGCAGGAATGCCCTGGAAACACTTGGGGGAAAATGTCCCACGTGAAGCCGCTGGATGGGGCGGGGATAGTGGAAGGTGTCCCTGCCATGGATGGAACAAGATGGGCTTTAAGGTCCCTTCCAATCCAAACCGTTTGGTGATTCCATGATTCTGTGGGAATACCCTGTTATTGCAGCTCCAGGTAAACACCTTGGGAGATGTTTCGCTTTTCTTGGTGTGAATTTCCAGAGGAATTTCTGCGCAAGTCCCAGCACAGACGTGGCAGGCCCGAGCCACGGCTTTACCTGCTTGCAGCTCCCTGTGCCTGCTGTCCGGGTACCCGGCTGTCACACCCAGAGCTGGTGGCACCAGTGCCCCGGGTGTCCCCCACAGAGGGGTTCTGCTGTGAGTGCACTGAGTCACAGCTTCCAATGGCAGGAGCAGAAACAGTTCCAAAGTGGTGCTGGGAGAGCTGTGCAAAAGCCCTTTCCACGATGCCAGACAAGGGAATCAAAAAAAGTTGGTGACTCACAAGATTTTCATTGTGGTTTGCAAGCCCATCAACTCCTCTGTGAAACACAGGCAGTACTGGCTGGTGAGACCACGTCACCTCCTGGTTATCCCAAAGCTCTGCATCGCCCCCAAAAAAAGAAAGAAAGGAAAAACCAGTTTGTTTTCCAAGACACTTAAGTTGTGACTCTCTAGGAACACAGAATTATGGAATGGTTTGGGCTGGAATGGACCTTAAAGCTCATCTTGTTCCACCCCCTGCCATGGGCAGGGACACCTCCCACTGTCCCAGGCTGCTCCAAGCCCCGTCCAACCTGGCCTTGGACACTGCCAGGGATCCAGGGGGAGCCGCAGCTGCTCTGGGCACCCTGTGCCAGGGCCTCACTGCCCTCCCAGGGAAGAATTTCTCCCAATCTCCCATCTCATCCTGCTTTCTTTCCTTTTTCATTAGGAAAGAGTTCTTTCTCCAGAGTCTTATCCAGCCTTGGGGTGGGATCCTGGGATTCACATTTGTCTCATAGCAGGACCTCCAGCTCCCTGTCGCTGACCTGGCTGCCAGGCTTGGACCCCAGGGTGCTGGGCTCTGTGTGTGTGGCTAATTCAGCCCAGTGAGATCTCTGGAGAAGGCAGGAGGCAGGACAGGGTGGTCCCAGCATCTCCAGCATCGCTCCCTCCTCTAAAATCCAGTGACAGATTGCATTTACTCGGAAAACAAAAGCAAGCAGCACCCCAGCACCTAAACCCATTTATTGATTTCTCTAAGGAGCAAACAAAAAGGGTGGAGGTGCCTGCAGAGCACCGCCGTGTCTCACCAGCACAATAACATGGGGTTTGTCCTTGGCTGAATATTTTATCGTGTGTCACTTCTCCTCTGAGCTTTCTGTGTTTCAGCACTGACAGGAATGAAGGGTGAGAATGATGCTGAGCTGGAGTTCAGGGTAGTCGTGGGGATGAATCAAATTTTATTTGTGCTTAGCAGGTCTCTGTGGCCCTCCGAGAAGTGGTGAAGAGCAGCTGGGCTGTGATGGATGAAGACATTCACCATTTGGGAATGTGGGGTTTTTTTGTTTGGGGATTTTTGTTTTGAGCTTTTCCACAAAAATTGGCCGAGTTTAGGTGGTCAGCACAGGTTGGTGCTCTGGATTGCCAGTGTCCAGGTGCCTGGGAAGCTGGTGTTCTGGACACAGGGTGCAGGAAAGAGCTGGAATTTTGCACCAGGATAGTGTAACACGGCGGGGAGCGGGGATCTCAATTCCACATTCAGAGCCTTGGGGAGATTGCCTTGCAGGGAGAAAATGCTGCTCATCCCACAGAGCAGAAATGCTCCTCAGCCCTGCCAGAAACTTGTTCTGCCCAGATGCCACCCATGTCACTGTTTGTGTGATGCCTTCTTCCCCTTCTCAAAACAAGCTGCTCTTGCTGCCGCTTCTCCGGGAAGGGGAAGGGGATCCAAAGGCTGCTGGGGCTCAGCTGTGCGGGGGCGAGGGCTGTGCTGGCCACCGCGTGTCTGGGCACCCTCATTTCACAGCTCAGCCCCTCTGCACAGCCACGGCCATATGGATGTGCTGAGAGGGCTCGTGTGCCCCCCAAAACAGCGTTCCAGCTCCTGCCAGGGATGGGATGGAGTTCTGGGTGTGCTCTGTGTCCTTTCCTCGTTCATGCCTCGCAGCAGGGACACAGGGTTACCTCAGCACTGTCCCATTGGCCCCACCCCTTCCTCCAGACACTTTTTTCTGGGTTTGGTCTTGGTGAAAACCCCCCCAAAAAACCCCCAAAACCAAAAAAAACCCCCCCAAACAGGGTGAGCAACCCCAAAACACCAAAACCACCAAAACCAGGGTGAGCGACCCCAAAAAAACCCTGAAAAATCCCAAAACCACCAGAAACGGGGTGAGCGACCCCAAAAACTCCAAAAACCCCCCAAAACACCAAAACCACCCCAAAACAGGGTGAGCAACCCCAAAAACCTCAAAAACACCCCAAAACCCCCCAAAAACCACGGGGGGACACACCAGCATTGCCTGCTGCACCGGGTGAGTGACCCAAAAACCCCAAAAAAACCCCAAAACAACAAAAACCCCAATAATGGGGGGATCCCTGAACCCAGAGGGACTGGGGGGGGGGTACCGCAAGTTTTGATCTTGGTGAAATCTGTGGGGGTTTTTTTTCAGAAGCTTTGGATACTTCTGTCTAAAACTCTTTGACAAGGCTGATTTTGGGAAACAGCTTTCTTTCTAATTCTGGCAGCAGGCTGCCTGTTTCACTCGACTCCAGCAAGCTGTAGCGTTTTTCCTGGATAAGCTTTTTTTAAAAAAGCCTTTGCTCCGAGCATGCCAGGCTGTCTCACCTACACAAGTCTGCACGGCATCGCCTCCCCTCCCACAGGAGGATGTCCGCGCCAGGCAGCAGAGCAGCACTCACCGCAAACTGGGATCGGGGTGTTTCCTGCTTTTATTTTTTTCTTTTTTTTTTAAGATGCGGGGAAGAGTAGAAGAGAGTCGGGTGTGTGTCCAACAGGACTGAAATCTGGCTGAATGGGGGTGTGAGCAGCCTGCTCTAGTGGATTGTGTCCCTGCCCATGGCTGGGTGATCTTTGAGGTCTCTTCCAAACCAAACCAAACCAAACCAAACCAAACCAAACCAAACCAAACCAAACCAAACCAAACCAAATCAAACCATTTTGGGATGCTGGAAATCTAGGGTTAGAGGTGTGGTTCTAAGTGATTCTGTGACTCTAAGACCTGCTGATTTTTCTGTGGCAATCATCATGAAGATTTCCAGTTTGGGATACACCCGTGGTTCCAGTTTTCCCAGCACTACAAGTGGAATTGCACCACTTGGAAGAGCAGGACTCTCCTAAAGACACCTGGTCCTGGTGGCAGTGAACTCCGGGTGTCACCAAGAAGGATGCGGGGTGTCCTTTCCCGTGTGTGCCATTTGCTGGGGGACACAAGCACAGGGTTCTGCTGGCTCTGCAAAGCCTTCATGGGTAAAAACTCCTCCTGTTCCCCCCGCTGAGAGACTGGGGAGGAGACTCAGAGACAATGGAGTGAGAAGTGGGTTAATTGTGGGAAGAAGGGCCAAGCAGCGGGGAGGTGATATGTGCTGGTGTCTGGGGTGATCTGAGATAAATTCAGGGGTGTGAGGTGGTGTGATGGGTTGTACCGGGGGTGGGAAGGGTTGTGAACTGTGCAGAGGGGCTGCAAGGTGGGAGTGGGGCTGGGGACAGGTTAATGGGGTGCTCAGGGGCCAGAGGTGGGAGTGGGGCTGGGGACAGGTTAATGGGGTGCTCGGGGGCCAGAGGTGACCAGGGCTGAGGCACAAGAAGCACAACGAAGGCGTGTGAGCAGCAGCAGGGCCGTGGGGCGAGGCACGACCTGAGGACCAGGAGGTTACTGAGAGCAGCAGCCCAGCCAGCCCCCCAAACTCCCTCCAGGCCACTGAACAGCCCAGAGCCTGGGCTGACCTGGGGTTGCATGGAAAAGGGAGCACAGCCCTGCTGAAACAGAAGATTTTGGGCAATGAGGCAGATGCCTCATTTTAAGACATCACTGAAAATAACCTGCTTCTGTTTCAGTGTCTGTGTCATATGGGAGCTGGGACTGGAGGCATCGTGCTGGAACTGGATTGAGAGGAGCTGGGATTTTCTGTGCTGGCTTGTGCAGCCTGGGGGGCTCTGGGACTGGTGCCCGTCTGTGGCTGTCACAGTGCCTGTGACACCTTTATTTCCATCTCTGTCTCTTCCCAGCGTGGCCACGGGGAGGTACAGGACTGCTCCTCCGGTGCTTGTGGATGCCCAGATCTGCTGAATGGTCAGGAAGGGGGACAATTGGTGGCACCAGTGTCACAAACCTGCCCCTTGTCAACCTCTCAGCCGTGCCCTCACCCTGCCCAAACCTCCTGGGCTGAGGATGGAGCCACGGGGGGATGACATAGGGACAGTGCTTGCATTGCAGCCCCACCAGAGCAGCCCTTGGTGGTCCCTCCAGGGCCACCTGCAGAGCACTGCCAACAGCCACCCGAGAGGGAGAGGAGCAGCTTGTTCCCTGCCAGCGTAGCCTTGACGGGTCCATCCATCATCTCTTGAGCTCTGCCAGCTTATTAGCAGATGTTGTCCTGTCCCCAGAGGATGGAGAGGGAGTGAGACAAATGGACTGAGCTCCAGATGGCTCAAAGAGCCCTCCACATTCACTGCTCCTGAGACAAACCTGCTGCTCCGGGGTTCTTGGGGTGGGTGATGCACGAGAGTGGGGCTGGTGGGCTGGGGAAATGGGCAAGGTGGGGGATCAGTGGGAGCCCCGTGGTACAGAGCCAAACAGGGCTGGGGTGGTCACTGGGCTGGAGATGTGCTCTGCCAAACTCAGGCTCAGTTCTGGGTTCTGTAGGCTCTGCTGGTGGCACTGGGACCGGCCAGGTGTCTGGGTTGTGAGAAAGGTGTAGGTGTGTGAGTCTGGAGCTGAATGACAGGGGAAGGGCTGCTGCTGTCCCACGGACACTGCAAATCCACCCCACACGTGTGAGATCCAACTGCAGGGACAGCAGCTGGGGCTGGGTGGCACTGGGGGTGGCACTGGGGACAGGAGCACTCCACAGCAGCGCTTCTGGTGGCTCACAAAGAGGCAGGACCTGAGATCCTCAGACTCAGAGCAAAGGTGTCGATCACATAAAATGGGAATAAAACAAACCCCACCTTCTGCAGGACTCCAGGGAGGGCTCTTCTGGCAGGTGGCTGTAGGTGGCTGCAGAACAGCCACTCTGCACCTCTCTGCTGGGTGGCTGCAGCTTTGGGAGGCTTCTCTGTGTGCCACAACCACAGCTGTGGAGCTCGGTGTGCTTTAGACCTGGTGCATTTGATTGATTTTTTCCTGCTGGGCATTTCTCTGCTGTTTGCTCTTCCCCGAGCTAATCTGGGAGGTCTTCCACATGTCACTGGTGTGGCATCAAAGAGTTCAGTCCAGAGCAGGACACACCTGGCATCCTGCACTGGAGGTGTTTCATACCTTGGGCAGTTCAAGCTGATGCTCTCTCCTGTGCCTGGGAAAGGCTTTGCTGTGTGTCCTGGTTGCCTCTAAAGTGGGCACCGAGACCCCCAGAGGTTCATAACCCCCTGAGCAGTGCCTGCCACAGCCCCAGGTGCCCCCCAGCCCTCCCTGTGTGCCCGTGCTGTCCGTTTGCCAGGAGCTGCCTCGCCATGGCTCTGCCCTGGTGCACAAATTCACATGTAATTTGTCATTTAGTGTAATTTTCCCCTCGAGTGCATCTAAAATAATTGTGACTCATTGCTACAGGTAATTAATGGGTTTTTTACAGCATTAAATGCTAAGTGATTACAATTGCTCCGTGCAAATCTGCTGCGCTTCGCGTTCCCATCCTTCCTGCTGCCTGTCTCTCCATAGCTGAGGTGGCACTGATTTCTCTGCCCTTAATTAAGCAGTGGTGGAGGGAACCACTCCAGTGCCTCTGGAATCACAAATCCTGGGTTGCTGCTTGGGTGGAGATGATTTGCAGGTCCAAGGGAAATTCATACAAGTTGAAGGCAGCAGTTCCTGACCTGCACCTGCCCAGCACCGACTGGAGCTGTCCCATCGCTCAGCTCAGCTCCCATCTGTGCTCATGCAGTGTCTTCGTCGTTTCCCACACAGAAAAACTGGGAAATTTTCTTTCTCCTGATTTATTTTGGGGTTTGGTTGTTTGTTTTTTTTTCTCCAGATTTGTCCCCTCCAGAGAACAGGGTGTGTCAGTGCCCGTCTCAGTCTTACACCCAAAGCCAAAGGGCTGCAGACTGGAGGGTGCTGCAGCATCGGGGGGCACTTGGCAAGGGCAGAGTCCCTGAATTTCTTGGTGCCATCAGCACCAGTCAGCACCAGAGCTTGCCAAACATCTCAGGCTGTCCTTGGTGCAGCTGGCAAGGGACAGCAAACCTCCCCCAGATCTGCATCCTGTGTGTTCTCTACTCTGCTGATGCCCTTGAGGAGGTGAAAGGTGCCAGAAGAGCTGGGGAAAAAATCCAGCCCCAAGCTGCTGCAATTCCACATCTGCCTTCCCTTGCATCCCCAAGTTTGGGCATTTCTGCTCCTTGCCCTGATGCCCTTTGGGGAGTGGAGGAGCAGGAATTTAGGGACAAAGCCTGGGACTGGTGGCCTTTGCTGTGACACCACCTCTGGCACATGCAGGACATGTCCATCCTACCAACGATGTCCCTCCCCTGCTGTTAATGGAGCATTTGGTGCCAAAGTGCCACAGAAACCGGTGACAGAGCCTGGAGAGGGATCAGCAAGTGGTCCCCACGCCAGGGATGTGTGACAGGAGCACTGCCTGCAGCTGCCACTGCTGGAGTAGCTCGGTTATAAAACAGCCCTTGTGTCCCTGTGCAGGGTGTGATGGGTGGAATGTGCTGGCAGCATCAGTCCGGGGAGATCCGTGGCAAGGAAAGGAGTTTTATTAGAAAGAAAACAAATCAGCACCTCGAAACAGAACAAACAGCATGGAGGGACCCGGGCCACTGAGGATGCTGGATGACAAACAAAACTCCTTTCCATGCCTGAAAGCAAAGACTGAGGCTGTATGCAGATCTGGCCTCTGGAGGTAAAGATGAGAAAATGAAGATATTACTGCCTCAGTGGGAAAAACCAGAGATGAGTCAGAGCCAGGAATAATCCTTGAATCACTGGAACTGGTCCTAAAAGTACCTCCTGAGTCCAGGGACCCAGACAGAGCTCGCTTTCCTTTATTTGGAATCTAAGTCTGGAAGAGAAGGCAGATCCCACCACCCCCAGACAGATACCTGACGTGCCACATGTCACTCTTGAACAAATCGATTTTCCTAACGAGAGACGAGCTGTTTGTTTGTGTGACAAATGATCCACCCGAGGGGCTGCTGGGAGAAGGGGGGAGGATGAAACAGAGCAATGCCAGACCTGGCGTGGGATGAGCTCCTGCATCAGGAGAGAGAGGAACTGCAGGCAGGTTGTGTTGTCAGAAAAAAACTTTTTTTCCAGGCTGTCTGATTTGGCCTGAATGTCACTCCACGGAGAAGGCAGTGGGCGTGCAGGGCCTTTCTGCTCTACCATGCACCAAGAGAGGCTCTTTCCCCGTTGTTTCATGCAAGGGAGCTTCTTGCTCTGTGTGGCAGCACCCCGGGGTCTCACAGAGGGACATGTACCCTGTCTCAGGTGTGGAGATTTAATTCCTGAAACCTCCCACATGGATGTTTTGGGAACCTGGGCACAGCCAGTGTTTGTGGCAACTGCCACGAAGTGAGGGCTCTGTTGTAAGTTTGCCCCATAAATGATATTTTGGAATAGTTGCCCAGGCGATTTGCAGTGCTGCAGGGTTTGATCCTTGCAGTGCTCTCTGTCCTGAGGGCAGACGGTGGCTGGACAGTGAGGAGAACACCTGGAGCTTTGCAGGCAGCTCCAGAACAGCAGAGACACCAGGTTTGCTTGTGAAGCAGTGGGGCCGGGTGCCAGGATGGCAGTAAGGGCAGCTGGGGGAACAGACAGAAGTTTCCATGGAGCCCAGTTTCCAGAGGGGCAGCTGGAGGAACTCACCCCGGTGCAGGGGAGCAGGGCTGGTTTCCCATGTGCTGCGTGAGAGCCTGGCCCAGCTTTGTGCTGGTGGGATCCTCTGAGCTGTGGGATGATCCTCAGCCAGGCACACACCTCTGATCTGTCCCCTTCTCCCTGCAGCCTGCCAGCTGGGATTCTACAAATCAGCCCCTGGGGACCAGCTGTGTGCCAAGTGTCCCCTGCACAGCCACTCGGAGAGCCGGGCAGCCCGGGTGTGCCGCTGCGACAGCAGCTTCTACCGCGCCGTGCAGGACCCGCCCTCGGCTGCCTGCACACGTGAGTGCCCCCTGAGTATCCCCTGAGTATCCTCTGAGTACCCCCTGAGTATCTTCTGAGTACACCCTCAGAACCACCTGAGTACCCTCTGAGTATCCTCTGAGTACTCCCTGAGTATCCCCTGAATATCCCGAGTGCCCTCTGAGTATTGCCTGAGTGCCACCTGAGTACCCCCGAGTACCCCTGAGTCCCCCCGAGTACCCCTGAGTACCCCCGAGAACCCCCTGAGTATCCTCTGAGTATCCCCTGAGTGCCCTCTGAGTACCCCTGAGTATCCCCTGAGTACCCCTGAGTACCCCTGAGTACCCCCTGAGTATCCCCTGAGTACCCCTGAGTACTCCCAAGGAAATGTGGGTTTAGCTTTCCCTTCAGATGAGCATATCCAGCTCATCAACACCGTGGCTCTTCCCCCAAATCTTCCTGCTTCACCGTTGCTTCCTGCTGCCCCCAGAACTGACATCAGCTCTTGCTGTTGGGTATTTTTCATCCTGACCCAGAGCGTTTTACCCCCAAGGCGTTTCACCCTGAGCCCTGCCCATGTTTTTGCTGTCCTGTGTCCAACACTCTGGGCAGTTCTGTGTCCCTTGCAGGGGTGTTTATGTGCCCAGATCCTGCATCTCTCCACCGCTCCCACACTCCACCATTTCCAACACTCCACCCGAATCCTTGCCTCTCTTCCAGGGCCCCCCTCCGCTCCCGTGAACCTGATCTCCAGCGTGAACGGCACTTCCGTGACGCTGGAGTGGGGCCCGCCGCTGGACAAGGGCGGCCGTGCGGACGTGGTGTACAACGTGCAGTGCCGGCGCTGCGCGGGCGCCGCGGGGCCGTGCGAGGCGTGCGGCAGCGGCATCCGCTTCGTGCCACAGCAGATGAGCCTGGTGCAGGGAGCCCTGACCGTCACCAACCTCCTGGCGCACACCAACTACTCCTTCTGGGTGGAGGCCGTCAACGGCGTCTCCGACCTCAGCCTGGAGTCCCGGAGAGCCGCAGTTGCCAATATCACGACAAACCAGGCAGGTAGGAGAAGCAGGACCCCCCCGTCCAGGCTTGGTCTGTGGGGGTGATGCTGATACTGCCCCGACATTGCTCCAGCCGGTGTCTGTGGGAGGCAGAGCCTGCTCTAGCTGGTTTAGTGACGGGCTTGGGATGGCCAGGAGATGTGACCCCTGCCCTCTCTGCTGTGGCAGGTGGGTTCAGGGAGCTGGGATGGGCTGGGGACAAGCTGTTGCCCAAGGTAACTCTCACCCTTCTCTGCTTTTGCTTCGTGGTGTCCTTTTCCGCCTCTTTTCCCTTCACTTCAGCCTGCAGCGCTGTTGGAGGCTCCTTTTCTGCAGGAGACAGGGGACACGGAGAACACTTGTTTATTGACAGGAACACTAAGTGGAGCATGAATTTCCAGGCTGATCCTCCAGACTTTTGTCCCTTCCCAAAGGGCCAGACAGCAGTTCATGCTCTGCTCTTGGCTCACACCGATGCCAGGCCCTGGAAAGGGACAGCAATGTTTGCTGGAAAAAGTCTCTCCCACGCATGTCTCACCTTTGCAAATCCCTCACTGCAAAATGCTCTTTCCCCAGGAAATTCCTCCGAGCAGTGCTCCAGCCTGGGTAGGACAGGACTTTGCTCCATGGCACTTTTCTATGGGGCACACTGTGGGCAGAGCGATCAGGGCAGGGACTGACCCTCCTTGTCAGCCCTCCCAGTTTGGAATGAGCCCACAAGAACTTCCTGTGGTGCTGAGCCCCTCCTGCTCTCATGGCAGGGAGGAACCTGGGGAGCATTGCTGGATGGCTCACGGCTGGCACGAGAGCAGGTCCCTTTGTCACCACTGCCAGCCTGCAGCACTCCTGCAGCACATGGAGATGGCTCAGTCCTGCTGGCTTGGTCCCTCACAATCCCTCCAAGTGCTGATGAGCTGCCTCAGCCCGATGCCTCAGATGGAGATGCTCTCAGGAAGTGCTGAATATTCCCATTTTGACCTCTCAGCTGCAAAATGGATCCTGACCAGGTGCAGTGAAAGCAGCGGAGTTGGGAATTTGGTGGTTCAGCTGCTGTGCTCCAGCTGCTGCATGTGACAGACCCCCTGTCCTCCAGGGGGCTGAGGGACCCCGACACTGCATGGGGGGACCTGGGTGGTGGTCACCCTTGTCCCCACAACCCCACTGACCGAGCATGGCTGAGGCAGGTGCAGCACAGATTCCCTGGGGCTGTTGCCCATGCTTGTGCAGTTTAACNCAGCACAGATTCCCTGGGGCTGTTTGGAGTGAAGGCATTGCCCATGCTCACGATTCCCCCCATCCCACCCTGTCCCTTCTCCCCAGGGCGCCCTGAACCAGCAGCATTTTCTGCTTCTCAGAGGAGCCAGTCCCAGAGATGAACTGAGCTAAAACTGCTGCTGGGTGCTCCACTGCTGCTGCAGCCCCTGTGGCCTCCTTTGGTCTCTGTGCTGCCCCGGTGACATCCCTGCACTGCAGCCATGGCCACGGCAGCTCTGGTTCCCAGGAGCTGCCACATCCCATTTGTCACCTGACAGTGAAGCTCACAAGTGGGGCCTGAAACCTCCCCATGGGTCAGACCCAGTGGTTTTACCTGCCCCTGGCCATCACAGCACCCACTGCACTCTGGGGAACTTCCAGTGGGCATTTTCCCAGTGGGAGAAGAGGCTGGTGAGTTGGTTTCTTCAGCTGTGACAGCTACAGGTCCAAGAACTGATTCTCAGGCTGCCAGCTCAGGCCTGGGAAGATGACAAATATCTCAGGGCGGTAGAGCACCCCCAGGGCACTTTCAGACTGGTGCTCAGACCCTGACCCCACTTAGCATCTCCCCTTTTCCTCTTCCCCTGCCCCTCTCTCTTGACCCCAGGTGGAACAAGAGGGGACAGAGTCCTGTTAGGGATCTCCATGACCTGCAGCCCCACTGGTCCTTCTCCTTCCTGGCTCTAGATCACAGCAAATCACCAGCGTGCCCTCCTCTCTCATCTTCTCAGAGCTGCTTTACTCCATGGGAGAGACTGAGGCAGCCAAAGCGAGGAAAAGCCTGTTTGCAATCCCTGTCACAGCACTCATCTCCACATGGCTTTAATTAAACCAGAAACCTGGTTTAAGCCAGGGGTCCTGCCTGGGGCTCCAGTTCCACCCTTCCCTGCTGCTGTTTCCCCCCTCAGCAGGCACCTAACGCCCTGTGTCTGGTCCCCAGCCCCGTCACAGGTGGTGGTGGTGCACCAGGAGAGCACAGGCCAGAACAGCGTCACCTTGCTGTGGCAGGAGCCGGACCAGCCCAACGGCATCATCCTGGAGTACGAGATCAAGTACTACGAGAAGGTAACACCGAGCCTGTTCCTCAGAGAGGCCCCTGCCATCAGCCAGCCTTGCACAGGGGCTTCTTTGGAAGACTCTGTGGCTGCTGTGCTGATGCAGAGAGGGTTTTGTTGTTGATTTTCCCCAGGACAAGGAAATGCAGAGCTACTCGACTCTCAAATCCAAGAGCACCACTGCCACCATCTCTGGGCTCAAGCCTGCCACCCGCTACATCTTCCAGGTGCGGGCTCGCACCTCGGCCGGCTGCGGGAGGTTCAGCCAGACCGTGGAGGTGGAAACGGGGAAGCCGGGTGAGTGTGTGCAGCTGTGGGAGGTGGGAAGGGTGGGGCAGGGAGCGTGGAGCCTGGGGATGCCCTTCTCCATGGCCACTGCTCCTCTGCCACACGGGGAGGGGGTTGGAGGCACAACCTTGCTTGAGGTTGCCCTCCTGAGATGTTTAGAACAAGAAGAAACAGACTCAGGTTGAAACAGGGTTTAGATTGGATATTAGGAAACATTTCTTCACTATTGGAACAGGCTTCCCAGGACAGTGGTGGAGTCACCATGCCTGGAAGTGCTTGGTGAATCCGTGGATGTGGCACTTGGGGACATGGTTTAGTGATGGCCTTGGCCATGCTGGGTTAATGGTTGGACTCAGTGATCTTAGAGGTCTTTTCCAGCCTTAATGATTCCATGATTCTGTGCTTGTACATTAGAAAGAAGAGGGAGGAAGGAGGTAGCAGTTAGAGCAGGGAAGACCTGGAGAGGTCTGGAAGCTCCCAACTCCTCTCTGTCCTGGTTTCCTGTGTTGCCCTGGCTCTCTCAGATCTCTGCTTGGTTTCCCCACTTCTAAATGGTCCCTGTACACTGGGAGAGGCTCAAAACTGGGAGTATGTGGGACAGTGCTGCATCTTTGAAGAGCACAGCCCCATGGTCAGCCCAAGGTTTTATCTTTTACCATGGGTTAGGTACAGCTGAGCTCAGCAGTGCATTCCCCACCCCAGCTCACCCCCTTCCTACCCTGCCTCTCGCAGTGTCTCTCCGGTACGACACGATGACGATTGTCTGGATCTGCCTGACGCTCATCACCGGCCTCGTCGCCTTGCTGGTGGTGCTGATCTGCAAAAAGAGGTAATTTCCAGCCTTAATGATGTGGGGCATTCTGGAGGCCAGTGGGGGTTTTGGAGGTCTCCAACAGGATGGGAGAACTTGGGCACAACTTTTCCCCTTTCAGTTTGTCCAGAGCATCTATAGGTCAGGGGTTAATAAGCAGCCAAGAGACTTAATTCGAGGGTCACCACTTTCCCTGAGGCAGAGCCAGTCTCCAGACCTGCCCCTCATGCCAGCAGGCTGAATAGCAATAAATCAGTGTATATACTACAATATATAATACACGGAATATCAGTAAAATGAGCAATAGCAGTACCAGCACTACTACCAGTACAAGGGCTGACTGGATGGACTGGTGGGTGGGTCAGAAGTGGAGAGATCTTTTCTGCATCAGACAGATGCAAGGGAGGCTGGCTGAGCCTGGCATGTGGAGCACACACGCTTTTAGCTCTGCCAAGCCTTGGAGAGCACCTGGAGAGCACTTTGATCCAGACCAAAGTGTCCTGTGAGGTGCAGGGATGCCAAGTGGATGGCCAAGCATTATCTCCAACTGTCCGCAGCCCTGGCATGCACTGCCTCCCACCCTGCTTTTGGGATGCCTGTAGGGATGAGGGCTTCTTTCCTGACCGCTGTCCCCCCATGGCAGGCACTGCGGGTACAGCAAGGCTTTCCAGGACTCTGATGAGGAGAAGATGCATTATCAGAACGGGCAAGGTAGGACCCTCTCTGGGAAGGAGCCCAGCCCCACGGGTGGGCTGAGCTAGGCTGTTACCCCTGGCACTGCTGTGGTTTCTGGGGGAAGGGTTTTGCGTCTTGACTCCTTCTGGGAACACGAGACTGAGTGGGGGCTTTGATCCCAGGGGCATCCTGGTGATGGGGTTGGAAGGATGAACAGTGACCACTGAGAGCACAGCAGGATCATCCCAGAGAGCAGCAGGTCAGGGGCAGGGGTGAAGGGTGATGGAATGGGGAAGTCATGTGGAGAACACCTGTGCAGCCAGGTCCTGGACTGCTCTGAGGACACTGCTGGGCAAAAGAGCAACTTAGGGTTCCTTGTGCTGCATCTCTGTGGCTCCTCCTGTCCTGCCCCTGCCCACCCTCTGCCCTGCTGCTGGGTGTCCCTGCTCCCAGCAGGGCTGCCTGAGAGTGCTGATCTCCTCTCTCCACTTTGCAACCCGGCAGTGAAGTTCCCCGAGTCCAAGTTCTACGTGGACCCCCACACGTACGAGGACCCCTGCCAGGCCGTGCACGAGTTCACCCGGGAAATAGAGGCCTCCCGGATCAAGATCGAGAAGGTCATTGGCTCTGGTGAGTCCTGGGGCGCAGCTGCCTTTTTGCATCATGTCTGCTCAGGAAAATCCATGATCCGAGCTTGTGCCGTGCCCCTGGCCCGCTGGGATCAGAGCCGTGCTCGGTAGGGCTTCATCTGCTCCTCATCCTTGTGAGATCAAAACCTTGGATAGAGTTGGGGTTTGGGGAGTGGAATAAACCCTTCAGAGCAGCTTGGTGCAGGTGTGGCACCAGTGGCTCAGGCTGACACAGCAGATGGCTCAGCCTGTCCCCGTGGGTGCCTCAACATGCACCCATGAAAAAACCGGGGGTGACAAGATGAAAATGAAATTGCCAGTGAAATGGTAAATTTTCAGAACAAAAGGGAATTTTGCATAGGAACAGGGACTTTCAGGGAAGCACAGTGCAGAGATGGAACTTCAGTAGCAGCACCCTAAGGGCTTAACCCAGAGGAATGATGAGGGTCATCCTGGCTGCTCTGAGACTCTCACATCTGTTCATTTAAAGCAATAAAGCAAGTGCCACTGTAATCACTGCTCTTGGCCCATTGCCTTCAGCAAAAGGCACCAGAGAGAGGTGGTTTCTGATGCTCCCACCCTTCCTGCACTGGAAGCCAGAGCTGAGCAATCCTTTCAGAGGGTTGAATGCTGGAGGGGGTTGAAATCCAGACTGAAGCCTGAGGGGATGGGATGTGCTGTGAGTGTGCTGACAGCCTGGATGGTTCATGGTGTTGGGGGTTGAGTGCAAGCTGCTGAGGAGCTCTCCGTGCCCCCGCTCTCCCTTGCCTTGCAGGGGAGTCTGGAGAGGTGTGCTACGGCCGCCTGAAGCTGCCAGGGAAGAGGGAGATTCCCGTGGCCATCAAAGCACTGAAGGCTGGCTACACGGAGAAGCAGCGGCGGGACTTCCTGAGCGAGGCCAGCATCATGGCACAGTTCGACCACCCCAACGTCATCCACCTGGAGGGAGTGGTCACCAGGAGTACGTGGCTGGCAGGGGAGGGAGTGGATGGTGGGGCAGAGCTGGGATGGATCTCCCTGCGAGCAGCCTGGGAGGTGGGGGCTCACTTTGGGTGCTCTCCGTCCTTCACTGCCCCAGTGGCTTTCCAGATTTGTGCATTCACCTGGGACAGCCACCCCCTTTGCTTCCTCTTCCAGGACAAACTTCCCCGTGGCAATTCCACGCCTTGCCCTGCAGTGTGCTCCAGGTTGTTATTGGTTTGGGAGATGTCCTGCTCAAAGGCATTTGTTTTAAAGGCTGCCTGTATTGAATCATAATTTGAAGTCTTCCTCCAAAAAAGGCACATTCTGATGCAAAGCCTTACACTAATGGCATGCAAATTTCATCAGGGTAACGAAGCTGGCCCAGCACCTGGAGGGAGGGGCACCTGTCTGGGTTATTGCCACATCCCCATCGTTGGGCCAGTCCTGCCCAGTGCAGGGGTGACACCAGCCTGAGGGGCTGCAGGAGACCCACAGGCTTGGATTTGTGTCTCTCCCAGTAAAAACCTGGCACTGGGATTCCTGGAGGAAGGTGACTTCTCCGCTAACTTGACCTCCCTTGTCTTCTGCAGGCAAATTGGTGATGATTGTTACTGAATACATGGAGAACGGCTCGCTAGACACCTTCCTCAGGGTAAGGAGTTTGTGTTTTCATTCGCTGCACATCCCCTGGGGCTGGTTCCTGCTCCTCAGCCTCACTGAAACCCCGGTGTTAGCAAGAGCTGTCGATGCTGGGCTCTCACCTCTCCAGCAGACACAGGCTCCAGGCATCATGTCTGGCTCCCTGGAGTGACACTGCAAAGGCAGGAACAGCTCCCTGAGCACGTGTCAGAGGCACTGAGAGGGCAGGAAGTGGGCAGGGGCACAAGCTGGAGGCGCTGGGGTCAGAGGAGGTCCTGAGCCAAAGAGGAGAGGCACTGGGGGAGCTGCTTTAATGACAGCAGCACCACAGGATGGCGGCGAGCACCACAAATGAACTCGGGGTTATTTCCTTTCCAGAAACACGATGGGCAGTTCACCATCATCCAGCTGGTGGGGATGCTGCGGGGCATCGGGGCGGGCATGAGGTACCTGTCCGACCTGGGCTACGTGCACCGGGACCTGGCCGCCCGCAACATCCTGGTCAACAGCAACCTGGTGTGCAAAGTGTCCGACTTCGGCCTCTCCCGCATCCTGGAGGACGACCCCGACGCTGCCTATACCACCACGGTGGGTGGCTCACAGGGCTGATGGTTGTTGCCCAAGGCCACTGATGCATGGAAAAGTCAGAGACTCTGAAGTCCAAATTGGTAGGGCAGGAATGGCGATGTCACCTCCTGTCACCCACCTTGGTGTCTGGGCCAAGAACTCGAACCCAAAGAGCTCCTGAGCCTCGATGCGTTGTCCTTCACACAGGGACATCTCAGAACGGAGTGTGCAGTGAGCAAAGAGCAGCAGGGTGGGAGGGCAGGGAGTTATCAAACGTCCCCAGCCAGCTGCTCCCATGGGCGTGTGTGGTCTCTGTGTCTCCACTGAGTCCTTCCCTGGGCTGTGGAGCTTCATTGACTCCTTAGTTTTTCCAGAGCCGTCAATCCATAGGTGGTCCACCCTTCAGCATTGTGGCCATACCCTGGTTTTTCCATGTGCCTCTGCCTCATTCGTGGATGTGGAAAAGGTGGGAATTGGTGTTGCAACCTGCATTTTTATTTCAAGTAGGACACTTTTGTCTGTGAAGCCGTTTTGAGATTTTTCTGGCCAACCTGGCAGTTCTGTAGCTTGATGTGCTCCTCCATGGGAGGTCATCAGAGGCAAAATTAAATACATTTCCATGGAATACATAGAATATGTTAAATAAATGAGTTCTTTTTGCTCTTCTCTGGCCATGAAAAGAATTAATTAGTGTGCTCTCCTGGCACACCTCTGGTGGACAGACTGTTCCTGATGGAGGCTGTAGCTGAGGAGACTGAGCATCATTTCTCAGAAAGACCAAGACTGCAGAAGCAGAAAGAGCTTCAGGTTCCTTTAGGGCAGCTGATGCCGATCACGTCCCAGAGCAGCTGCAGCTCTGAGGGATGAGTGCACAGTGAGCAGCCTGAAGAACGGGGCCTTCACGCTCTTTGCTTGGCCTCAGCAAAGTGGAGAGGCTGAGCCAGAGGGCCTCACTGGGTGTGTGTATCTGTGCATTCATCTCCTCAAGAAATACCATGGCATTCGAGATAATTTAACCTTGGGGAAGGTTCTGGCTGCCTGGTTTCTGCTGCTTTGAGGTGCCTTGGTGCAGTGAAACCCACCAGAGCTGGCTGCTCTGGAGGAAGACTGGACAGTGTGGGTAGAGCTGAACCACAAGGATGCAGTGACAGGGTCAGGATCTCTGGTGAGGTCTCAGGTAGGGTACCCTGAAAATGAGGCTGCTTTTGTGTTCAGAAATTTGTGTTCCTCCTGTGTTGTCTTCAATGTGCTCAGGAGATTCTTCCCCAAAGGGACTCTCCCAAAAGACACGTTGTTCGTCTTCAGTCCCCATCAAGGCACGTGCCAGAGCAGGCAGGACTCAGCTGGGCAGAGGCAGCTCTCCCTGTACAGGTATCCCTGAAAGGTGGACCCAGGAACACCGTTCTTGCCCCAGATGTTCTGGGAAGCCCACACAATGTCCCCTACACCGCAGCTTTCCTCTTCAGATGGCTGGCAGCTTAAAAGCATTCTCCATATACTGGTGATTTCTGTCAGCATGGTCCTTTAATTGAGTGCATCCTCCTTTTCAGTCCTTGCCTGTCAAAGCAGGGAGCACATCCCATCCCTCTCCCTGTCTGCTCGGGTCAGGCTCTCTGCTTGCACCCAGGGTCAGCTCTGTGCTTGTGTGCTCTGGTAGCCCAGGGGTTCTCTTCATCACTCTGAGTTCCTCGCATCTTGAGCACTGGGGGACCAAACTGTGCATGAAGACCTTGTAAAAGATCTTAACACACTTCTCCTTACTCTGCTGGAAACACCTTGAAGTCATCCCTCACGTACACCTCGGGGCTTTATCTCACGCAGATTGCTTCCTCGCCCTTCCCAGAAGATGCCACCCCAGCTCATCGCTTGTCCAGCAGCTGTGCCAGCAGCAGAGCTCATGGTGCTGAGCCCTGCCTGCTCTGAACCTCCTGTCCCGCTCGCTTTTCCAGGGAGGGAAGATCCCCATCCGCTGGACGGCTCCCGAGGCCATCGCCTACCGCAAGTTCTCCTCGGCCAGCGACGTGTGGAGCTACGGGATCGTCATGTGGGAGGTGCTGGCCTACGGCGAGCGGCCCTACTGGAACATGACCAACCGGGACGTGAGTGGTGCCAAACCTGTCCCTCCTCCTGCCCTCCCCAGGCCAGCCTGGCAGGGGGCTGGGAAAAGAACAGGGCCCAAGGATCAGCTCTTGCCTCTCCTCACGTCACCACAGGGCCGTGCACAGCGTGCATGTCCCCTCTGTGGGGACAGCAGTCCATCCCTGCACTGCACAGCCTTTGCCTTTGCAGTCCTGTGGCTCCCAGAGTGACCAGAGCTCATATATTGACCCAGCTGCTGGCCCTTCCCAGTCCTGCCCTGTTCCTGAGGACACTGACTCAAACCCCCACCTGCCGGCCCTTCCCACTCCTGCCCTGTTCCTGGGGACACTGACACAAATCCCCACCTGCCCGCCCGTCCCACTCCTCCCCTNGGCCCTTCCCACTCCTGCCCTGTTCCTGAGGACACTGACACAAATCCCCACCTGCTGGCCCTTCCCACTCCTGCCCTGTTCCTCGGGACACTGACACAAATCCCCACCTGCTGGCCCTTCCCACTCCTGCCCTGTTCCTGGGGACACTGACACAAATCCCCACCTGCCGGCCCTTCCCACTCCTGCCCTGTTCCTCGGGACACTGACTCAAACCCCTGGTACCACTGCAGGCAGGGCGGTCCCTGCCGTGCTGGCTGTGTGCAGTGTGGCTGTCCCCAGTCCTGCATTTCTGCTGGCTGCAGACATTCTGCACGTGTTGTGCCACTTTTCCCAGTCCCTGACAGGGCTCAGGGCTTCCCCAGGATCACTGCAGCCCCACTGCACCAGTCCCAGTGCTGGGTGCCCATCCCTTCCACTGCCCCAGTGAGGCTGCTGAGAGCCTCAGGCTGGCACCACCCAGCTGGAGGCTTTGGGCTTGTCTGAGTTGTGTAGAGCCACTCTCACCTCAAGAGTAGCATAAAATCTCAAGGGAAATGTAGGTTATTATCCTGACCACAACCTGAGGGAAAAAATTTCCAAAAGGAGGCAGTAAAATGAGTATTTTGGCTCTGCAGAAACAGAGGACTCCTTTTTTTACCTATGAGTACTGTAAATCTCCCCCTGTGCTGGGAGTCCCCTCTCTTCCTAGTTTTTTTGGGGGGGGGGTTGGTTTTTTGTTTGGTTTTTTTGTTTGGTTTTGTGTTGTTTTTGTTTTTTCTTTGTTGTTTTTTGGTTGGTTGGTTGGTTGGTTTGGTTTGGTTTTGGAGGTTTGGGGGTTTTTTGGGGGGTTTTTTGGGGGTTTTTTTTGTTTGTTTGTTTTTGTTGTTGTTGTTGTTTCTTGGTTTTGGGTTTTTTTTTGTGGTGGCTTTAGTGACAGCAGGGCATGAACGCAGTGGCTTACCCTACCTCCTCCACACAGCTCCTTCAAGCAGGGTTTGCTCCAGCCCTGCCAAGCAGTGCCACGCCCTGGCTGTAGAACAGCTGAGTGCAAGTGCAGCCCTCCTGGCCTGTCTGCTGGAGGGAAGCTGCAATATTTTAGGCCACTGGACCACTGAATAACCCTGCTGTCTTAGCAGCGATCTCCTGTACGTGTGCGGTGTCCAACCTGCACAGAGCCTACACGCAGCCGTTCACTCGTTAAGCGCAAACGTTGTGCACAGCCCTCTGCTCCCCGTCCACGGCCCCAGCAGCTCTCATGGACCATCCCTTTGCGGGGCTGGGATGGGGAGCAGCTCCAGGGTGCCGTGTGGCTTTTTCCCAGGTCATTAACTCCGTGGAGGAAGGGTACCGCCTGCCCGCCCCCATGGGCTGCCCCACCACCCTGCACCAGCTGATGCTGGACTGCTGGCAGAAGGAGCGCAGCGAGCGGCCCCGCTTCTCCCAGATCGTGGGCATCCTGGACAAGCTGATCCGCAACCCTGACAACCTCAAGTGCACGGGCACTGTCAACAGGTGAGGGCTCCCTGTTTGAGCAAGGACTGGGGGCTGGTGCTGGGCAGAGCACGTGGGTGCAGGAATGAGGGATGTTTGTGATGGCTGTAGCACCAATGGCTGCCCATGGATGCACACAGGGCCTGTGGGCACAGGTTGTAGTGAGCAGTGAGGAACTTCCTGTACTTCACCCCCTCGCTCCCACCATGGCATCCCCGTGCCAAGGCCAAGGAAGTGCAGCAATGCCCATGCAGCAGTGCCCATGCAGCAATGCCCATGCAGCAGTGCCCATGCAGCAGCATCCCTNATGCAGCAATGCCCATGCAGCAGTGCCCATGCAGCAGCGTCCCTGCCTTTCCCTGCCTGCAGGGCTCTCTCTGTCCCACCCTGCAGGACCTGCAGGGTCACAGCTGTGCGTCCAGCTGGGCAAGAGGCCAATGGCATCCGGCCCGGATCAGGAATAGCGTGGCCAGCAGGACCAGGGCAGTGATTGCCCCACTGGTGAGGCCCCACCTTGAATCCTGGGGTCAGTTCTGGGCTCTTCATGACAAGACAAAAATGGGGGGGCTGGAGCACGTCCAGGGAAGGGAACGGAGCTGGGGAAGGGGCTGGAGCACAAGGAGCAACTGAGGGAGCTGGGATAGGAGCTCAGCCTGCAGCAAAGAAGGCTCAGGGGGGACCTTCTGGCTCTGCACAGCTCCCTGACAGGAGGGGGCAGCCAGGCAGGAGTTGGCCTCTGGTCCCAGGGAATGAGGAACAGGACAAGAAAAAACGGCCTCAAGTTGTGCCAAGGGAGGTTTAGGTTCAATATCACGGAAAATTTTTTCACGAAAAGGGTGGTCAGGCCCTGGCACAGGCTGCCCAGGGCAGTGGTGAAGTGACCATCCCTGGAGGTGCGGATGTGGCACTTGGGGACACGGTTTAGTGGTGACCGTGGCAGTGCTGAGTCAACAGGTGGAGTTGATCTCAGAGGGTTTTTCCAACCTTTTCCTGATTCTGTAGGTGCATTCAAGTGGGCCTCACAGCCTGGTCACCTCGGACCAACCTTCCTGGTGTAACCCCTTCTGTCCTGCCCCCAGGTTCACCCAGACACGCTTGGACAGGGGTCTCCTGGACCTGAGCAGCTGCCTGACTGTGGAGGACTGGCTGGACTCCATCCGCCTGGGGCACTACCGGGACAACTTTGCCATGGCCGGGTACTCCTCGCTGGGCATGGTGATGCGCATGAACCTCGAGTGAGTAGCAGGGAGCAAACAGCGCTGGCTGTGTCCCTGCACCGACCCACCAGCCCCAAACAGTGACAATCCTGCCTCAGCTGGCCCATTCTGGCTGGTCCCTGGTGCCAGGGACACATCTCTAGGGAATCAGTGTTGAGAGCTGGGGCAGTGTCCAAGGCTGGCTGAGCTTTGAGGGACAGTGTGGGAGTTGTACTGAGAGCCTCTGAGCACCAAGTCACCCCCCAGTGCTCTGTGGTGGCTCTCCAGTGTCACCGTAGGCCCATGGGAAGTAATTCAGGTTGCAAGGTGTTCCAGGGTGTCACCTAACCCAACCTCCTGGTCGCAGCAGGCTCGGGCAGGAGGCTGCTGTTTCCTTGTTGTTCTCATCTTTGTTTCCCCTGTAAAAGACATCTCTGGACCAGAGTGTGGCTGTGCCATCCTGCACAGCTTCTCTGGATTCACTGGGAAACCATCGTAGCTGGGCATTACCTTGGAGATTTGTCAGACTCCCTGGCTCCCTGCTCAGTGCAGCCAGGAGGGAGGCATTGCTGGGAGGTCATTAACACATGACCGAGGGTGGGTCAGGTAAGGAGGGCTGGAGAAGATCAGTCACCACCCTCCTGCTGTCATCTCCCACCTGTCCAGGGAGTTTCCAAGGTGGAGCATCCAAGCAGCACCATAAAAGAAGGCAGCTGCTCCTGCCCTATACCTGCTTACACCCCCCATCCCCTGCTGTCACCAGCAGCGACAGGGCTGGCAATGACTTCTGCAGCCTCTAAGGAGCCTTGTTCCCTGTCCAAAGGCCTGGAGCTGCTGGACAGTGGTTCCCGTGGCAGTGAAAGGGAAGACAGACAGACACAGACTGAGGGTGGCCGTGTGCATCGATCGGGGGCTGCACACGGGGCCTTTGCTCTGGGACTGAGCTGATAGTGATCCTTCATCACAGAATCTCTTGAATGGGGAAGGCTCATCATCCATCTGTCTCTCTGACTGGGTTATCTGAGGGCATCTCACTAAAACTGAATCCAATTTCAGAGCATCGATCTTGTCACCTGCCAGCCTGTCAGGAGTGATCCTGCTCCCGCTCCCCGCAGGGCTGTCACAGTGGCCTTGTCAGGAGGACATGCCCAAGGGAATGGCATGTCCCTCTCTGCACTGAGAGGACGCCCATGGACCCTCAGCAGGAGCAGCCTTGTGCTGATGGGCAGTGGAGAAGAGCCAGGCACAAGTTCCTGGGCTGGTCTGTGGGGTGCAGTTGTGTCCCCAGGGCCTGGCATAGGTGACTTTGATGGTGTCTTTGTTCTCCAGGGACGTTCGGAGTCTGGGCATCACCATGATGGGCCACCAGAAGAAGATCTTGAGCAGCATCCAGGCCATGAGATCCCAGCTGCTGAACACAAATGGCCCCAGGAGGCATCTCTGACCACGAGCTCCACAGAGCCGCACCGGGCATTCCTTAACACTTACCCTGGCAAAGGGGCAGCAGGGTGGTGAGCAGGAACAGGGGCACCAGGAGCTGCACCCTTGCCAGCATCTCTTTGATTTCAGCGTTGGTGGAAATGTGGCATTCCAGATACCTCAGCGGTCCTGCTGCCTCCTTCCCCCTCCTGGAGGGGGGAGCAGCCTTCCCAGCGGGCTAGGGACACATCCTGCCTCTGCCATTCCCCTGGGGGACTGGGGGTCTCCTCAGAGCTATGCAGGACAGGAGACAACCCCTTGGATCCCCAGTGGGGTGGTCTGGCTGCTCCTGCAGGTAGAGGGGTGTCAGCCACATCAGCAATAACCAGGAACGGTGGGACTGGGCTTGCCATGGCACTCAGCTCCTTTGGATCTAGCAGTTCCTTGGATCTCTGAGCTGAGCAGGGCTCTGCACACAGCAGAGTCAGCCCAGCTCCCAGCACCTCCCAGCATCCTCCAGCCTGGACCTCCTGAACTGCACCAGCCTGAAGGTGACTGCACGGTCCACCTCTGCCAAGGGCAAGAGGGCAGGGGACAGAGCAAGCAGTGGCAGTGCCAGGAACAGGAACAGCTGGCTCGGCCTTCAGACCACACTGCCCAGCTTGGGGGAGAGTTGTCCAGGGCCTTCTGCCTGGAGCCTCAAAAGCCCTGGAGTGCTGCAGGACTCTCCACCTCTAACCCACCAGCACTGCTCCTCTCAGATCCAGCACAGCCCTGCAGGCAGCCCAGGCACGTTCTCTAGGGCCACAAGCTCAGGTTTCTCTGCCAGCAGAACAGTCCTGGCCTCCCCCAGAACAGGAGGAATGGGACAGTGTGCTCCCATCTCACATGACGGGGGGACAGAGAAACAGCTCTTTGTTCTTCGATTGTCCTAGAGAAACCCAAGAGCTGTGCCAGGGCTGCCAGGTCACCCACAGAGGAGGGGTCCTGACAGCATTCACAATCACAGCACCCATGGCTGGGGACAGGGGCTCTGGGCACAGAGGATCTCACTGGTGGTGACCTCAGTGTCTGCCCTGCACAGGAACATCTGAGTGAGCTTGCCCGGTGCTGAGCAGTGGCCTCTGAAGGTGTGTGGAGCTGGTCCGAGAGGCTGAGCTGGGTGCAGAGGTGCAGATGAACTGGGCAGCAGGGCAGGCTCTGGGTTGAGGTCGTTTCCTTTTGGTGTAAATACAATTTTCTATGGGTTTGGGAGCTGTTTTACTGCAATAGGATGTTAAGTACACAGAATGGTCTCAAAGCACAGAAGCCTCCGTCGTGGGGCTGAACTCACTGCAAAAAAAAAAGTCTGCTGGGAGCTTGGCTGGGGTGGGGGGTGACAGGAGGGGAGAGGGGCTGGAGGGGAGACACAATCCCTGCCAGGGTCCAGCCTGGCCCACAGCACCCTGTCCTTCACACGGGCACAGCAAACCCAGCATTACTCCAGTGCAGGTGCTGGTGGGATCTGCCTGAGCGCTGCTCCTGCCAGGCCTGTTTGGGCACAGGGAGGGTGGGGGGCGGGTTAAAGCCATTTCTCAGCTGCAATAATCCCGGCTAAACCGGCCTTTCCAGGGCTGGCTTGGCTTTCCATGCAGGGCACCTGTGTCCTGATGGATTCTCTGACTATGGCGGGCACTTTACTTCTTCCTATGGAAGCTTTTTGTACGGGGGACAGATGCAATGTGTTGTTCCATTTGTATTGCACCCTGCGTCCTGCACTCGGCCCTGGCACACTCCCTGCCCGCAGCCAGCACAGACGGAGCTCACCGGAGCCCTGCAGCACATGGGGCTGGGTGCTGGGGCTGGGTGCTGGCCCTGTCCTCTCCTTCCGACATTTGGGACTCCATCGTGGACATACCGGTGAGAGCAGAGGTCAGACCAGTGCCACACCGGTGTCCTTGGGGTTCACTGGGCAGCCCCAGCCTGGTGGGCTGCAGGATCTGAGGCTGGGAGCTGCCAGATGGCCCCTTTCCAGGTGGTTCATGGGTCAGATCCTGCAGCACGGGGTCACCGGGCTGCTCCTGGCTGCGGGGATGGTGAGGCAGGGTTTGCCGTTTCTGTTCAGAGTGTGCACTTTCTCCTGGACAATAAAAATCCCTCTTCCCGTGATCCGTCTCCTCTCCTGTTGTTGTCACTGGGCTGCACGGAGCTGCCAGCACTTGCAGTGAGAACGGGGAACACTCCAGCCCTGGGATGCTCAGCCAGTCACCACCTCCCTGGCTCCAGAAAGCCTCCCACACGTGAAGGATGCTTCCCTGCAAAGCTGGAGTATCCATGGAATGGGCCCACAAGGGCAGGGAAGAGCCACGAGGACGTTTGTAGGCTCCCAGGGTGCTGGGGGCTGTGAGAGGACTCCCCAAAACCACCACGTCCCTGCTGTGTAGGAGCATCTCATGCAGGATGTGACACAAGCACAGGATGATATCTGGTGTGCAAAGGCTCCTCTGAGCCTCAGGGGTCTCCTGCAGGTTCTTCCAGACCCAGCCTTGCCTTCTTCTGGAAATGCAGATTTTTTTTTTCAAATGGAAGAAAAACTAACACTAAAAACCAAACCAGTAAAACCTTAGCCCTCATCTCCTGAAGTCTGAGCTGTAGGTGGGCTTGCAAAACTCTTCCTACAGGTGTTCAGCTGTGTTCCAGCTGCCCCTCAGCGAAGGATTTACCAGCAAATGAGTTGCAAAACAAAGCGAGCACCATTTTCAGGAAATGCCCTATAAAAGCAAAAGGGCTCCACAGCCCAGGGTGGGATTGGCTCTAAGCCTGTCACTGCTCACATGTCCCCAGCCTTTGCCAGCCTTCAGGGATGGAGGTGACTGTTCACTGCCCCCAGCCCTGCTCCCCATCCCGGACGTGAGGAAAGGCCAGCCCAGCTGCGCAGGGCTCTGTCCTGCCCTGCACACGGTCAGGTCATCCTGCCAGACCATCCAGAGCTTCATCCCTCATGGTCCCCCCTCCCATCGCTCTCATGGATGCCCCTTTCCGGAACCACTGACCCCAGGCTGGATGAGCTGCTCCTGCTCAGTGTCCCCTGGGCTGAGGGCTGAGCTTACAAGTCCTGTGCTCTGCATTCCCCTTCACCTGCCCCATTGCTTTATTTACATTTCCCATCACTACAACCCTGACTCTCTTCTGCTTTACCCAGATCCCTGGAAGTGTCCAAGGCCAGGCTGGATGGGGCTTGGAGCAACCTGGGACAGTGGAAGGTGTCCCTGTCCATGGCAAGGGGTGGAACAAGATGGGGTTTAGGGTCCCTTCCAACCCAAACCATTCTGTGGGATATATGGTTAGAGGGAATCTCTGAAGGTCACCTCATCCCAGCCCTCCAGGTGCCCGTGCAGTGCTCAGACCCTCGTCACATCCTGCAGACAGCAACAGCCACCACATCACCCCTTACTCGTGACCCCGTGCTGGCACTGTGCACACTGGGACAGCCTGGGCATGCTGGGACCCACCACTGTTCACTGAGGACACACATTTCACTGCTTTATTTCAGTTATTAACAAAGCAGGTATCTACACTGCAAAATGCACAAGGTTTTCTTACATTTCTCAGACCCAAACATTTGGAAAGATGGATGATGCTGGTGCCTGGCTCCATCCCCAGGCAGGGGCAAAGGCTGGTGTGCAGTGCTTTGTGTGGGGAGGGATCCACAGCCACCAAAGCGTCACTTTGTCAGAGCCTGTGAGCACCACACCCTGCTCGCAGCCTCAGGAAGACGAGGCACAGTTGTGTCGTTTCTAAAGAAATTGCTGTGAAATTGCAGTGCTGGCAAAGGCCCATCGCTGGGGACACTTCTCCAGGACACAGAGTCGTGATTTCAGACCTCCTGCACTCCCATCTGGCCAGGCTGGCACGCAGGGATCCTGCTGGTGGAGAGAGCAACTGGCTCAGCAGGAAACCCCTCGGGGAGAGGATCCTGGGGAAGGGGCTGGTCAAGAGGCAAAATCTTCCATCCCAGGAGAGGTGAGGGACACCCCGGTTCATAAATGCCAGCAAATAAACCCCTCCCTGTACCAAAAGAGCCCTCAGGGTTTTCACACCTTCTTAAACGTCCCCCAAGAGAATTTATCCCATCCTGCACCACCGGCAGCTGGTGTTTCCCTGGTAAAACAGCTTTTCTTTCCTACTGACACCCAGCATCCCCGCAGGCTTCCAGTGACTCTGGTCGGCAGCGTTTCCCCTGCAGCTGCCCGGCCCCGGTGTGGCTGTGTCATTAGGCAGCGAGGGGTTGGCTGTGTCATTAGGCAGCGAGGGTTTGGCTGTGTCATTAGGCAGCGAGGGTTTGGCTGTGTCATTAGGCAGCGAGGCTCTGCGAGCTCCGTGTGCCTGGAGGTGGCAGTCTGGACCTTCGGAGCACCTGCCGAGCCCAGCGCGGAGCCGCCGCCTCGGCTCTCCCCGCAGCCCGGCGGTGCCAGCCCCGCACAGGTTTGCAGGGTCGGGTGCATTCCGGGGCTGCGGGAACAGATGGCGAACTCGGCTTCGGATCTCCTGATCCGAGGCCTGTCTGATCACACCGCAGCTCAGCCTGCCAAGGAAGGCTGTATTCCCAAACCACCCTCTCTCCCTGCTTTTAGCACCGGCGTTTAGCATCGTGTCCAAGTAAATTACTCAGGATAATCTGATGTAAGATAGAAATATCAGCCCCGGCTGCTGCTTTCACTCTTGGAAGGATTACAGGTTAAGTTCTGAGCGGGTTTTGAAGTGTCCCACGGGTCAGGGCTTGGAAAGCACCCTCAAGGGCTGAGATAACAGCTCAGGTCATCCCAGGGTGACCGATGTCCCTGCTCTGCCCCCAGCTCAATGTCTCCCCACCTCGGGCAGACCTTGGGGAGAAATGAGCCAGGATTTCAGCCACCCTGACTTCTGCTGCAGGGCTGGGAATACAGGGCAGGACTCAGAGCAGAGGGGCAGGACTCAGAGTAGAGGGGCAGGACTCAGAGCAGAGGTTTCACATCAGGAGGGCTCCCTCGGAGCAGTCACCTGCTGTGACAGGAGAAAGGAGGAAGGCAATGGCACTTCATCCCCTGCCTGAACAGGGGACTTCCTCTCTCCTTTGGGGGTAAACCTGGACTAAGCAGCCGGGCTGAACCTCCAGTCACAGGATGTGCATCCCAGGCAGCCCCAGCGGTCCATGGGATGCACCCTGAAGGATCTCATTCACAGGGGAGTGCCAAGGGACAGCCCAGCTCCTCAGGGACCTATGGCCCAGGGCCTGGGATGGGAGGGTTTGCTGTGCATGTGGGCAGGATCCTCATCTCTGCACCCTCAGCAATTCGTTGGGCCCTCGTACAACATCCTCTTCTGAACAGGCTGCCAAAAATCCCCAACAGGCAGTCAAACAACAAGTCCTTTTGAATTTCCTGGGTGAAAACTCTCAGCAGTTGTGTTTTGGGATATCCCAGTGCACATCTCCTGCTTATGGTGGTCCTTCCAGAAGAGAATTGCAGACAATCTGCAAGTGCCAGAATAGTTTCTGGATGCAGAGCTGGGAGTATTTCCCTACATACTGTCCTGCTTATTCCAGGAAGGAAAAAAAAAAAGGCAAGAATTTGTTTACTGAGTTAAAATTACTAAGGGGTTGCACACCACGTGGGAAACCTGTGAAAAGGGTGAAGGCTTTGGAACTTGCTGATCTCAAATCCCAGCCATGACAAGTTATTTTTATTTTGCTAATGCTGAAAGAAGGTGAAATTTTTTCCCAGCACTCACTGGTGTCTGCCTGAACCCAGAGTTTTTACTCGTCAAGATTTTCTCATTACTCCTCGTGTGTCTCATTTCCTCACTGCCTTCCAAATCTCCTCTCACAAAGGTGTCCTGAAAAGTGGGCAGTGGGGTAGAGGGGGCAGTGGGGTAGAGGGGGCAGGGGGATTGCTCTGAGCAGGTAAGGACAGGAATGGTGCAGAGGATGGGAGAACCAAGGACCCGAAGGAACGGCAGAAGTTGTGCCTGAGGAGGTTTAGGTTGGATATCAGGAAAGGTTCTTCCCCCAGAGGGTGGTGGGGCACTGCCCAGGCTCCCCAGGGAATGGGCACAGCCCCGAGGCTGCCAGAGCTCCAGGAGCGTTTGGACAATACTTCCAGGGATGCACAAGGGGGGATTTTTGGGGTGTCTGTGCAGGCCCAGGAGTTGAACTGGATGATCTTTGTGGATCCTTTCCCACTGAGGATATTCCATGATTCCAAGCAGGAGAGGTGAGGGACGTGGTGCAGACCGTGGGGAGCAGTGGCCTTTGTGCCTGGACAGGAGCTGAGGGACCATGGCAGGACAGAGACACTTTGGGTGGATGTGCTTTGGTGACCAATTGGACATGAGCTTGGGGACAAACGGGTGTGGCAAAACGGGCAGGGCATGACCTGAAGTCACCAGGTGATCATCAGGTGAGCTCACACCTCAGGGCAGAGGTGATGAGATGGAGAGGCAGGAGGTGACAGAGGGGCAGGAGGTGACAGAGGGGTAGGAGATGATAGAGATACAGGAGATGATAGAGGGGCAGGAGGTGCCAGAGAGGCAGGAGGTGACAGAGGGGCAGGAGGTGACAGAGGAGTAGGAGATGATGGAGGGGCAGGAGATGATGGAGGGGCAGGAGGTGACAGAGGGGCAGGAGGTGACAGAGGGGTAGGAGATGATAGAGATACAGGAGATGATAGAGGGGCAGGAGATGGCAGAGGGACAGGAGGTGACAGAGGGGCAGGAGGTGACAGAGGGGCAGGAGGGGACAGAGAGGCAGGGGATGGCAGAGGAACCGGAGGGGACAGAGGGGCAGGAGGTGACAGAGGGACAGGAGCAGCAGGATTGCGCTCCCTGCCCAGCAGGACCGATCAGATCTCTCATGGCCACACAGCAGGAATGTGTGAAACCCCATTTAGTGCCCGGGTCCTCTAAACCTGTTATCAAAAGATGAGGTTCCTCATTACAATTCTTTTATTTCTCTCACACTCAGAGCTGCCAGGGAAGGGTCAGCAGCACTTATGAAATTTTCAATTCTCGCAGGTTTTGAATTTACATGTTTTTTCCTGTGTCTGAGCTGGAAGAAGATTATGAATAAAAGATTAAAATTGGAGGTCTCCAATCATTTAAGAGCAATGCAATGAGCGTTTATTCCGGGAACACGCAGGAGCCAAACGCCGCTGTGTGCATACCAAAAATTAGCAGCAAACTTCAAACAGGGCCTAAACAAAAGGCTGTGCTCTTTGATGTGACACTGCTGGGGTGTGGGAAGGGGTGAACCTGGGCACCTGGGAATCTCTGGGCTCTGCAGGGTGAGCAGAGGAGCAGCCTCCTTGACTCCAGATACCTCAGAGGATACGTGAGTCTGCCCACTCCATGGCCACAGTTCCATCACTGAGAGGTGTGAGCATTGCACGGGAGCACCTTGCTCGAGGTGGAGTCCTTCAGGAGAGGTGGAGGGATGGGTGGTGGGAAAAGGAAGGTGGCTGGGACAGATTTGGGGGAAGCAGGATATGGCTGAGGCAGGAGGAGGAATGGGAGGTGAGGAGCACAGGGTAGGCCTGAGTTAGGCAGTAGCTGAAACCAGAGCCCAGGGCGAGCTGTGCCGGGTGTGGAAAAGGACTTTTCATGACTAGAGGCAGAGGTTTATTGAGCACAGGCTTTGCAAAGGAAACAAAAGCTCTGGTGAAATCTTCTCTGCTCAGGGAGATGTAAACAGGACGGGACTTGCTGGTGTGTGGCCCCTTCTGGGCACATTTCTGTGCGTGTTCTCACAATGCAAAAAAACCCCACCCCTTGCTCCTATCAACACCTGATTTTCCTCCCCGAATCCTTGCTTTTCCACGCCCTTTCATTTCAGTTCACTTCTCTCTCAACGCTCTGGTACTTCAGGGAACAAGCCCAGACGTGGTTTGTGGATCCCAGCACCGGCCCTCTCCAGGCTTTGTCGGGATAAGGGACACCAGCCTGCGGGGAGCTGCGAGTCTCCTGCCTCTGTTCCCCGGTGCTTTCTGAGTCCTGCTCCTTCCTGAGCCAGCAGCTCAGCTCTGCCCCTCCATGCCACAGCTCCTTCTCCTGTGCTGTGTCTGACGGTGTCACCACACCCCTGTGCCTGCAGCGGGCTGGGCTGGGCTGCTCAGAGAGCCCGGGGCACTGAGGAGGCAGCAGAGGAGTCTGTAACCAGGAGAGGACCCCAGGCAGGACCCCAACCACATCCCTGGATGGGACACACGGCGCTGCAGGACAACCTGACCCGTGACAGGTGACAGCGACACCATCAACACGATACTGGGCAGGAGGAGTCCCTTTCACCAGCCCTGCTCCACCCCGTGAAATTTCCAGGCAGTGAAACCTCTCTAAGCAGCCGAACTCGTCAATAAATGCTGCACATGAAGCACTCCAACGTTATCACACGGCTTTCCAAGATATTTCCACACCTTCCACCCTTTCTCCGCAGCAAGGGCTTGGCGCTGCAGCTGCGGGCAGCATCCTCCCCCCGGCCTGTGCCTGTCCTGCTCTCCCTGGAGCAGCCGGGGGTCCCGGCCGGGTGTGGCAGCAGCAGCAGGAGGGGCTGTGTTTGCCCGGGCTGCTCGGCGAGAGCTGCCAGCGCTGAGGCAGCAGTGCCCCCGCACACAAGACGGTGGCAGCCTCAGCTTGTGTCTGCACATGGCCGGGAGAGGCACGGAGCGGGGACGGGGATGGCTCTCTGCGGGCAGAGCTCTGCTTCCAGCTTGAAACGAGCCTGGAGATGCCGTCCTGGAAGAAAGCGACCCCAAGGCTTCTTGTAGCTCAGCTGCTCTGGTTTCCACACCCTTCCCTTGCCCCTGCTCTCCCGACCCTGCTCAGCTGCCCCCAAAAGCCTCCCACATCCTCTCCTTCAGCTTCCTCACACCCAGTGAGGGCAGTGGGCAGGGTGGAGAAGTGTCTGGGGTGCTCAGGGTTTCCATGGAGCAGTGAAAGGAAAAGGGGGGAATGGCTATAAAATGAAAGAGGGCAGGGTCAGGCAAAGTGCTCATTCCAGATATCAGGAATTGGGATATTAGATATTCTGATCGATATTAGGATATTAGAGCTAGATATTGAGAAGAAATTCCCCCTGTGAGGGTGGGGAGGCCGTGGCACAGGGTGCCCAGAGAAGCTGTGGCTGCCTCATCCCTGGAATTGTCCAAGGCCAGGATGGACAGGGCTTGGAGCACCCTGGGCTAGCTGAAAGTGTCCCTGTCCATGACAGGATCCCTCCTCAGATTCTCTGAGTCCTGTTTCACCTCCCGAGAGTGTCCTCTGAGCAGGGCAGTGCCCAGGGAGGACAGCTGTGACAGGGACAGCACACTGCCTGCAAGGGGACGGCAGCACAGAGCTCCTGCCTGGAAAAAGCAGAGGTGCAGCGCATTTGGAATTCCCTGCACACGTATTCAGGAGGGGGCCTGGGCTGGGGGGAGCTGGGTTTTGTTTTCTCTCTGCAGAGAGCCTGTCAGAGACGCCCACCTCTGGGAGGACAGGATGGACAAACAGACGTGGCTGGGCTGAGCAATGCTCAGGGTGTGCTTCTGGGAGTTCGGGGAGCTTTGATGAGCCCTGCAGCGCTGACAGCCGCCAGCTCCCTGCCCTTGCAGAGCTGTGCCTTCAGTCTGATCCTCTCCCCGCTGCTGACAAGATCTCATTCTCAGCTTTTACACATCGTCCTTTCAGCAGCAAAGCCCTGACATGACTGCTTTGGAACAGGGACTGATCCTACCCTCAGGACAGAGCCCTCCCTGCCCGCCCTGCCCTTGCTGAGCATCCCAAGGCTGCTGCTCCTGCTCTGTCCCAGGGCTCCGGTGCAGTCTGACAAAACCTTTATTCTCCCAGCCTGTAACTGGGACATCTCCCTATGGCCTTGCAGCAGTTAAAGGTGGCTCACAAAAAAAGAGGGAAAGTAACTTTTCTCATGGGCAGAGAGTGACAGGTCAAAGGGGAATAACTTCAAACTGAGAGTGGGTTTAGATGGGATATTGGGAAGAAATCCTTCCCTGTGAGGGTGGGCAGGCCCTGGCACAGGGTGCCCAGAGCAGCTGTGGCTGCCCCTGGATCCCTGGCAGTGCCCAAGGCCAGGCTGGACGGGGCTTGGAACGGCCTGGGACAGTGGGAGGTGTCCCTGGCCATAGCAGGGGGTTGGGCTGGATGAGCTTTAAGGTCCCATCCAACCCAAACTTTTCTTTGGTTCTGTGATTAGATGGGGGGGCCTGCACTGAGGAACAAGAGGCAACTCAAGGATGAGCTGCACCAGGCCCAGTTCTGCACCAGCCTGGTGAAACAGTCTTGGGAAGACAAGAGTGTCTGTATCAGCTGCTTCTCTCTAGTCCAGCATAACTTTTTCTCAGTTTTCCAGGTCCACTACCATGTCTATCCACATTCACTTTTCAAGCCTCTCTACATCCCAGAGCTTTGCAAGGGGTGCTGGGGGCTTGGGGGACACCGTGGAATTTAAGAGCACTGGAAAGGGACCAACAAAACACACCATGTGTGGTACACAGGGGTGGGCACCTGGGACAGGTTTCTGAGGGTCGGCATCACCGCTGGGGTGACATTCACAGTTTTTAAAGGATGTTTGGTGTTCATGGGAAGCACCTGTGCTGGCTGCCCACGGATCTCGCCATGGCTGTCTCTCACTGTTCCGTGTTTTTGTGTGGGCTTTGGAAGCTCGAGCGTGGGACAGGAGAGCAGACACAGCAGACACGTCGTGAGTTTACACTCCATGGAAAGAGGAGGTAGGGAAGGCTCCATCTGGAGAGGTCGTGCAGGAAATTGCTGATATTTTTTGTTTGTTTGTCCTGAATCCTTCTTTTCCCTGTTGTGGTTTCAGTCTCTTCCCTTGGGGCAGAGCTGGGGATACAAACCTGCTGCCAGCAGGTGGAAGTAAGGCAGGGATGGAAGGGTGGTGGGATGGATGGAGTGTCCTGCAGACACCTGGGGGTTCCTCAGTGATATTTCCACCAAAAGCAGCTGCTCCTCCATGCAATCTCCGTGGCATCCCTTAGCTACATGAAAGGATGAAATGTGACAAGAGGAAACAGCCTCAGGTTGGGCCAGGGAGGTTTAGGCTGGATATGAGGAAAAATTTCTTCTCTGAAAGGCTGGTCAGGCATTGGCACAGGCTGCCCAGGGCAGTGGTGGAGTCACCATCCTTGGTGGGATTTAGAAGATGTGTGAATGTGGCACTTGGGGACATGATTTAGTGGTGGAGTTGGCAGTGCTGGGTTAATGGCTGAACTTGATGGTCTCAGAGGGCTTTTCCAACCTTAATGATTCTGTGATTCTGTGAAAGGCCAAAGCAGAAAGTGCTGCTGGGAGATGGGAACCTGGCTCAGGAAAGGAAAAGGCAGCAGGCTCTGCCAGTGACAGGCTCACAGCTGCCACCAGCTGCTCTGCTGGTCTGGGCATGCTGGGGAGAAGCACCAGGGATGGGCCGAGTGGAGCTAAAATGGGAGTCTCCTATCCTGGTCCTCTGTGCCTTTCATCAGAGCTCCAAGAGGAGTGGGGATGGCTCCCTGCCCATTTATCCAACTTCCAGAGTTTGTGTTCTTTAATCCAACTTTATCTCCTCCTGCTTATCAGCCTCAATCATGGCTTCCATCAGCCTTCCCTGCCCGCCTCCCTCCAACATCCCTGCTGGGAGTGTGCAGCCAAGGCCCCCCACTGCTGCTCACGACCCTCACTGCACAGCAGAAACTCTGCAATCACAGAAACACTGAGGCTGGAAAAGCCCCCCAAGACCATCGAGTCCAACCATTAAACCCAGCACTGCCACTAAACCCTGCAGCCAAATGCCACCTCTGTAAGGTTTGTGAAAACTTCCAGGGATGGTGACTCCACCACTGCCCTGGGCAGCTGTACCAGTGCCTGACAGCCCTTTCAGTGATGAAATTTTCTCTGATACCCAACCAGAACCTCCCCTGGGCCAGGTACTGGGAGCAGAGCCTGACCCCCCCTGGCTCCAAGCTCTGTTCAGATGCAGAGAGTGATGAGATCCCCCTGAAGTTCCTTTGCTCCAGGCTGAGTCCCCCCAGCTCCCTCAGCTGTTTCTGTTCAGATTTGTGCTCCAGTCCTTCCCCAGCTCCATCCCCAGCTCCGCTGCCCTGCTCTGGATACGCTCCAGCTCCTTGATCCGGCTCCTGCCATGGGCTGAGGGTCCTGCCTGCAATCTGCCTCTCCCTGTGTCTGCCAATGGGATCTGTGCCCCACACGCCACCTCACGTCAGTAGGGCCCCCACAGACTCTTCCAGACGGGTAAAGCCCCTAAAGAGATGCTTTTGGGGACAAACAGACCTCAGTCATTGTCTGTCATAGGTGCTGTCTTCTCACCTTGCTAGCCATGGCCTGCTTGGACTTCTGTGGGCTCTCACCCACCTCCAGCAGCACTGAGGAGCAACTGCCCAAATCCAGGAGCCAGGAGAAGCCTTCAGCAGGCACAGAGTCCCACACAAGCCACTTGCTTTGTTGGCCTGCAGAGGCCAGAACCTGAAACCAGTGAGCGCTGACTTGAGCTCACCTGGGACATCCCTGACTCGTGCTCACCTGGGACATCCCTGACTCGAGCTCACCTGGGACATCCCTGACTCATGCTCACCTGGGACATCCCTGACTCGCTGGCCAGTCCCTCCCACAGCCCCAGCCCACGTGTGGTTCAGTCCTTTGCTCCCCTCTCCTCTGCCCATTCCTCATGGTCCTGGAATTCTCCCCACACCAGGCAGGGCTTCCCTACCTTCTGCACCGGCCTTTATGCTGCCGAAGTGGAGCAAAGCATGCAACATGAATGAGGCACCGTGGCCTGTCGCGTGCTGCCGGGCTGGACCCTGATTTGGTTAGCCCTGATGTTTCTTTCATGAGTGAGAGGCTTTTTCCTCTCCGGAGCTCTTTGCTGTGAGCTCAGAGCTCAGTCACGGAAGCAGCAGCTGATTAACCACCCACTGCTGCTGCTGGCTGCTGCTGCTGCATCCAGGCAGCCTCTCCTTCCTCCTGCCCCAGCCCTGCCCCTGCTGTCCCCACCACCTCCTGCAGCTCTAGTGACGCTGGATCAGAGGCTCCCTAGAACAGAGGCCAGACAAGATGAAGAGAATAAAATGGGGATTTATTGCAGGGCCTTCAATAGGGACACCTCGGGCAGTCAGAGCCTCTCCGGGAGAGGCCACACCCAAGATGGACCCCGGGGCACGAGTTTGCTCCACTTGGATCAGTTTGGATCCATTCCCTGATCAGGGTTCATTCTCCAATGACAATTTCAGGTGATGATGGAATTGACCCCAAGTCTGTCCACCCTTTTAGAGGCTCAGTTTCCATCTTTGGGGGCCTGGGCCAACGAGGTGCCCTTGAGTGCAGCCTGGAGAGGATTTGTTGTGTCTGAGCAGGATGGGAGAACAGGAGCTCCCAGCCCGTGTGGAGTTTTAGAGTTACACTAAAGCAGTGCAGGGTCTGAAAAATATAAAAGCTGAATCTTCAGGCATCACTAGACCAAGCTGGCATCTGCCTGCCTCCCTCTCCCTAAGTTGGCCTTCCCAGGGCTCATTCCCACCCCAAAAGCAGAGGGGCTTTCACCACATGGTGGGATCGGACACAGAGCAGCCCTGCTCAGGAAGAGGTGGTGGGACCCAGCCTGGTGTGGAGGATGCAGTTCAAGGACACAGCTCCTGCTTCTGCTCCAGAGACACAGGGTCAGCTCCCAAACAGGCTGATAAATGCTCTCTCTTCAGCAAGATCCCGATGATTTTCCTAATGACCAGGCCTGGCTCTGGAGAATTCCGCCAGGCTATTTCAGGCAGCTAATTGTACCTTGCAAGGACGTTCCTCCTGTTCAAATTTTCACTTATCTGGGACGAGTGCTAACAGCTTCCCAGAGCTGCTCTGAGGGGCTGAGGGGACACGGCAAAGAGCTCAGTGCTCCTGTGTCTCTCTGTGTCCCTGTGCATTCCCGGGGTAACCTTGGAGCTGATGTGTACCTTCAGTTTTGAAACTCTGCTCATCCCAACTCGCCTCAGCTTTTCCTGTGCAGGAGGAGCCATTTCTCCCTAGCTCCATCCACACACGGCTGACACTCAGCAGGAACTTCTGAGCGTGTCTTCTTCCCAAACAGCCAGCTGCAGCAGGTGGCCAAGGCACCACAACTTCGCACAAATGTAAATGTTTAAGGGTCTGGAAAGGGATGGGTAATTTTGCAGGTGAAAATTTTCCCCTGCCTTTTGACCCCCTGAATGGCACCTGTGCTGTCAATCGTGTGCATGCGTAAAATATCCAAGGCAGTGCTGGTGGGGGCTGAAAAATCTGCCCCAGTGAAGATTTTCAGCTTAAGGGTCAGCTCAAAACTTCATCTAGTTTTGAAGTGGCTGTGCTCAGAGCTGGGGGCTGGACTGGGGATCTCCAGGGAGCCCTTCCAACAAAAATCCTTGGCTGAGTCTTGTTTCTTCACAGCCCTAGCACTGCAAATCCCCTGAGCTGTGCGATTTTGCTCTTTCCCTGCTGGAACAACCCCGTGCATTGTCTCACTCAAGGGTTGCTTTGCTCTGGGAAAAGCTCTGGCCGTTCTTACAGGTTGACTTGTTGACCTTCAAGACTTGCCATTCACTTGGCTGCAGGGATGGTTTTTCTGTCTGCCCACACGTGCTGTGACCATCGGGCGCAGCTCAAGGTGTGGCAGTGGCACCTTTAACACAGTGGGATCACACCCCCAGCTCTCCTTGCCCTCAGCCGAGGGCACAGGGGTTTCCATGGCCTCCTGCTCACGCCCTGAGGTGAGGCAATGCGCTGGAGCAGCAATGACCTCTGCACACAACAGGTCTGAGCCAGGCTGCTGGAATAAACTGAGTCCTGACAGGATGAGAGGTGAGAGGAGCACCTAAACGCACTGACCCACTTCTCACCCCACTCCTACTGTCTCCCCTGCCGTGATGGGGCAGGTTTGGGGAGTCTGGGGGAGCCTGGCTGTGCCTCCCTGCCCGGCGGGTGGGGGCTGCCTGCGGAGATGCCGCTTCCAGCCCCGTTCCGCTGCTCTGCCCCGGCGCCGCGCGGGGCGGGCGGGATGCGGGCAGCGATCCCGCGGCCCTGGGGAGCACTTGACACGCGATTCCTCTCGCACAGACAGCGCTTTACACGCTATTGCTGCCACAACACAGCGAGCGGCCAGCGGCTCCTCCGACACACACACGCTCGCCCTGCATCTCCCAGGGCTTGTCCTCCTCCCGGCCGGCATCCCGCAGCCAGCGGGTGATGCTCGGGCAGCGGGAGGGGCTGTGCTGGGCAGGGAGCAGGGGCAGGGCAGGTTCATCGCTCTGCTGCTCACCCCTCGCTGCGTGCCTGCCCCAGGCCACTGGTGAAGCCTTCACGGCTTTCCCTCTGCAGCATCTACTGGACTGGAGTCACTGGTGGGAGCTCCTCTCCTCTCCTCTCCTCTCCTCTCCTCTCCTCTCCTCTCCTCCTGTGTTTGGTGCACAGATAGAGGGGACAGAGCTGGAGGTGTCTCTGATCCC
The DNA here is from genome assembly GCA_013400735.1 of Pomatostomus ruficeps. Classification (NCBI taxonomy): domain Eukaryota; kingdom Metazoa; phylum Chordata; class Aves; order Passeriformes; family Timaliidae; genus Pomatostomus; species Pomatostomus ruficeps. The sequence goes on along the minus strand of VYZT01004756.1, from coordinate 28,273 downwards.
CGCTCTCTCTCCCTGCTCCTTGCCTCCCGGGGCTGCCTGCTCCCAGCTCTGCTGGCAGGGACATGTGGGCAGCTCCTGCCCATTTATGTGTGAGGAAAGAGAAAATCCAGACTGGTGATTTTCTCTGGGGGGCTGAGCACAGATCAATCTCACTCTGCGCTCTGAAGCCTAAAGGACACCTTGAAAACTTCTTTTGTCAGGAAAGAAGCTTATTCCTCGCTCCCTGAGGCTCCTCGGGGACTTCCCAATAGATTTCCAGCAGCTGAGAGAGCATCTTCCACACGCCCCCTTCCCCTGGCACTCAGAGGCAGTGCCAGCCTGTGGCTGCCACCGAGCCTGAGCGGGGATCCCCGCGCTGGGCTGGTGCAGGGAGCACCAATGTCACTGATCTGTTTTCTCTGGGTCGCTGCAGTCTCTGCTTTCTGTGGCCCCTGTCCAAATGACCTCATATCCCCAGGCTGGGAATGTGCCCAGGGAGAGTCTTGTTTCAGTCCTCCAGGTTCTGACAGAGCCTGTTGGGTTCTGGGTGCTCTCCCTGCCTTTGGCTCAACACCCGGGACAGGTCTCCAAAGCCCACCCAGTGGGAGAGCTTTGCAGATCAGGGCATTGCATCCTCTCAGCTGGGGCCAGACCCCCACAACGGGTGGGTTCAGGAGGTTTCCAAGAAACAGGAGTGTCCCTGTCCTCCCTTTCTACTCCCTCCATCCCTCTTGGCTCCTCCCAATCCTGGCAGAGCACAGCAGGATGGACAGAAACCCCCACACAGAGGGGGAACAGAGTCTGGGGGTGGGCGGAAGGAGCCAGCAGACACCTCCCAGCCCCTCACCTCCTCACCTTTCCCCTCAGCTGCTTCTAGCAGCCCCAAATGAGGGATGAAAGGTTAACAGGACAAATCTTCATGGAGGTGACAAGCAGCACTTGGGCTCCTCCGAAGGGGCCACAACAGCTCCTTGCCCCCTACCCTATGGCCCACACAGGTCACCCCAGCCTTCACCTTGCCCCAGGTGGGAGAGCTCGCCACAGGCCTGGGAATGTCCCCAGCTCACATCAGCTCCAGGCAGGGCCCCTCGCTTTGATACTGTAATTTAGCAACATGAAAACAGTTGTGTTCTGAAATTAAACATACAAGGAGTTCTCCTTAAGCTGGGGGAATTATTTCCACATCATTTCAAATTTTCTGCTCTATTAATTTCCCTCTAGTCTGTCATTTTCTTCATTTGTCCCACAGCTCCTGGGGTTTGGCAGAGCCAGCGCTCGGCACGATGCTGAGTCCCTTCTCCTCAGGCTAAATCAGGGTGGCTGGCTGGGCTCTCTGATTCCCTGGAAGCTCAGTTAAATCCTGGATTTAGGATCATGGATGCTCCTCTACCTCAGCATCAGCTCCAGTCCTTCAAAAGGCACCGGGACACGGCACTGGCTGCACCAGGGACCCCCAGCTCTGTGTCCCCTCACAGCAGCTCCCACCTTTGCTTCGGGCTGGAGGGTGCTGAGAGAAGCGGGACTGGGATGTTCGGCCTTCCCACAGGGTGCTGATGTCACCTTTTTCCCAACCTGGAAATGAAACTCAAGATAATTTTTAGTACAGGAGGTGATATAAAAGTGGATCTTTGTTTGGAGGGAATATAAAAGTGGATCTTTATTTGGCGGCCTCCAGGGGCAGTTATGGCAGAGTGTCCACAAAAGCCCAGCCTGACAGGGGTACACACAATTTTATAAGTTTGGTAAATTAGCAAAATTGACAAAAAGCACCAATTAGGAGCACAAGTAGTGAAATAATTCCCCATTCTGGTTCAACCCTTGGTACCAGCTGTATTTTGTTTATGAAAATGTCTCGAACATTTTGGTACCCAGGGAGAACCAAGAGAGCCCAGGGGTCCTGGAATCAGTTTTGTCTTTCTGCCCAGGGAAAGGGCCTGGAAAACTGCTGGGAAAACCAGCCACTGATGCAATAATGAGCTACAGAGCTCCAAATATCTGTGTGTAGAGAATACAGAGAATATATAAGGAAAAAAAAAAAGGCAAAAACCAAAACGGCATCATCGAGAGCTGCTGCCACCTCTTGTCCTCTCCTAACACTTGGTCTGGTGGTGGCAGGGGGTGCAGCCTGCAGGGAGCAGTTGTGTTCATGGGATCATGGGATTGTTAATGTTGGAAAAGCCCTCTGAGATCATCGACTCCAACCATTCCCCCAACGCCGCCATGGACTCCACTAAAGCACGTCCCCAAGTGCCACATCCACGTGGTTTTTAAGCACTTCCAGAGATTGTGACTCCACCACTGCCCTGGGCAGCCTGAACCAGTACCTGATCAATCTTTCAGTGAGGAAATTGTCCCCATGTCCTGCCTAAACCTCCCCTGGTGCAACTTGGGGCCATTTCCCCTGGTCCTGTCGCTTCTGACCTGGATGTTCTTGGAATCCTGCAGGTTCAGCTGGGCACAGGGCAGAGCACCACCCCATGCCAGGTGCTGTGAGTCCCAGCTGCCTCCTGGGGCTGAGGCTGCCTGTCCAGCCCTGTCCCTTCTCTGTGTCCTGGCTCACTCCTGCCATCCCAGAGCTGCCCATCCTGGCTCCTGGCTCCAATGCTCGCTTTCCTTGCTGCCCTCATGGTTCATCCTGGCTCCAATGCTCAGTTCCTTGCTGCCCTCATGGTTCAAAGGGATTCTCACAGATCTCTTGTTTCAGGTCTGGGGCTCTGCCCTGTGCTGCAGGTGAGCACTGGATGCTCCTCAGCATCAGGGGCTGCATTAATCCCCCTCCTCCTCAGTCTTTTTGAATTTTCTTCCCCATGGTGGTCCCTCATTAGCATCCCACTGCTGTCCTCCAGCTGCTCCCCCTGTTTACACCGTTTCCCAGACTATGGTGGGACTTTATGAATCATTTATCTGTAGCAGCAATTATTGTACAAACAAGTCATAAATACCGTGTCGATCAGGCAGCTCTGAGCACTCGAGACAAAGACAGAGGCATAAACATCGCAGGAGATGGATTGAGGGAGGAATTGTCCCAATTATAGGAGCCCCCTCATCCTCTCCCTGCTCACATGAGCAATTTCAGGGATGCCTGGGGTCCCTGGGCTGAGAAGGATTCCACGGATTTGAACCAAGGGCAGAAGGCAGGAACACTCTGGATGGAACAGGGCAGCAATAAATAGGCAAATAACCATCCCAGATATTAGGAATTAGGATGTGAGGTATTAGGATAGATATTAGGATATCAGGACCAGATACTGGGAAGAAATTCTTCACTCTGAGGGTGCTGAGGCCCTGGCACAGGGTGCCCAGAGAAGCTGGGGCTGCCCCTGGATCCCTGGCAGTGTCCAAGGCCAGGTTGGACGGGGCTTGGAGCAGCCTGGGATAGTGGAAGGCGTCCCTGCCCATGTCAGGGGTGTAATATAGATAAATAAAAAATATAAATGGCATTTTTATCTATACAGAGATATCCTGGAGCTTTTGCAGGGCACTCCAGGAGAAGGACCAGCAGTGGGTGCTCCAGAGGGGTCTCAGGAGGCCTCCTAAACATTTCCAGCTGCCCTCTGCAGCAGTGCCTGAGCCTCATGGGCTGCGAGACACCTTGGGCTGGCCGGGCTGAGCAGCTCCTGCAGCACCAGCCCAGGGAGAGGATCTCTGTGCCCAGATGGGTCCCTGCAGGGGCAAGGGGCACAGGAGACCTCAGAAGTTTCTGGGCAGGATCTGAGCAGGGCGGTGCTCCAGCGTTGTGCATTCCAGGGAATGTTGCAGGGAGCAGAAACGCCCGGCTGTGTGTGAGAGGAGGGTAAACAACACAATCCTCAGCGTCTGGTCAACGGGGAAAACTTCAAAGCTGGAAACGAAGCCAAGTCCATCACAGCCACAGGTCCTGCCAGGATAAATGGTGTTTGCACATCCTCAGTTACCGCAGGTACTTTGTGACAGAATGTACAAGGGTTCCTGGTGGCAGCTGTCGTGGCTTTGTCACTCTGCCCCAGCCAGCACCTGCCCGGCACAACCCAACCCAAGCGCTGGCAGAGCACCTGAGTGCCCTAAACCATCCCTGGGTGTGGATGTTCTTGCACTGTATGGACACAAACACACGTACTCGAACCAGGCTGAGGAGCCAAAAAAGAGAGCTAAAAGAGAGAGCCAAATGAGCGAGCAAAAAGAGAGGCCAAAGAGAGAAGGCAGAACCCTCTGACTTTTATTTATATGTTCTTAGAAATCACCGTGGATTGGAGGTAGAAATTACCACCTCTCAATCCCACTAGTTAAAGAAAAAGTCCATCACATTTCTCCACTTAAGAGAATAGAATGAAAACAACAAAGACAGTTAGCAAAAACATGGCCATGTTTACAACAGCATGCGTAAAAAAGTATTACAGCAAAGAGAAACATTGAAAAACTGCAAAACTCAAGACAACACCTGGGAGCAGCGAGCGCCCTGTGGGGAAGGCACCCCGAGCCAGGCTGGCTTTGGCTCTGCGGGGAGTTGGCCCAGTTGCCAGCAGTGGCTTTGGCTTTGCTTGGAGTTGGCCCAGTTGCCAGCAGATTGGCCAGTGCTCAGGACTGCTCAGCCTTGTCCTGCCCATGCCGAATGAACCAAGGAGTGCATGAAAATCGCAGAATCATGGAGTTGTTAAGATTGTTTAAGATGAAGTCCAGCCATCAACCCAGAGCCACCATGATGTTCACCATCGAACCTCAAGTCTCACACCCACACATTCTTTGAACTCTCGCAGGGATTGTGAAACCACCACTGCCCTAGGCAGCCTGTTCCAATAGTTTACAACCTTTTCTGTGAAAAAAAATCCCTTCTATCCAATCCAAACCTCCCCTTGGAGGGGGAGGCAGCTCGAGGCTGTTTTCTTTCATCCTGTCCCTTGTTTGCTGGGAGCAGAGCCCAACCCTGCTCCTGGCTCCAACCTCCTGGCAGGGAGTTGGAGAGAACCAGTGCCTTATCAGAGGCTCCCTAGAACAGAGGCCAGACAAGATTAAGAGAATAAAATGGGAATTTATTGAAAGGCCTTCAACAGGGACACCTCAGGCAGTCAGAGCCCTCTCCGGGAGAGGCCACACCCAAGATGGACACCGGGGCACGAGTTTGCTACACTTTTATAACTTTTGATCAATTTACATATTGATTCTCCAATTCCAATTTCAGGTGATGATGGAATTGACCCCAAGTCTGTCCCCCCTTTTAGAGGCTCCGTTTCCATATTTGGGGGCCTGGGACAACGAGGTGTCCTTGAGGATTTGTTGTGTCTGAGCAGGATGGGAGAACAGGAGCTCCCAGCCCGTGTGGAGTTTTAGAGTTACACTAAAGCAGTGCAGGGTCTGAAAAACATAAAAGCTGAATCTTAAGGCATCAGAACGAGAAGGTCCCTCCTGCACCTCCTTCTCTCCAGGCTGTGGTGCAGGGCCGGGTTCAAACAGGTGAAGCAGCGCTGGGCCAGGCAGGGAGCGAGGAGCTTTGCCTCCCTTCCGAGGAGCAGAGGTGGGGCTGGGAGAGCTGAACCCCCGGAGAAAGGCTGGCACCAGGGGAAAAGGAAGCCCACGGGGATGATGGATGCGGTTTTGTCTCCAGGTGTCCCCGCAGAGCAGCCCCGGTGCCGTGCGAGCAGCCCGTGCGTGCGGCGGGGCTGAGCGCAGCATCCTCCCCGAACCTACTCTGGCCTCTCCCTGCAGCCCCCTCGGGGAGCAGGGACCTCGCCGAGGCTGAGGGTGTGGTTTGCACGGTTTGCAGCGGTGAGAGTCACAGAAAACCTTTTTTTTTTTTTTTTTTTTAGTGACTCCTTCAAAGGCGGCGTGCGCGGTGCTGGGGTCACCGCGAGGCCGCTCCCCCAGCGCTTCCCCGAAAGCTCTTCCCCCGAACGCGCACGGAACTGTTTTCAAACGCATTGAAATGGATCACCTCTCCTCCACGGACAAACTTTTCTCCTCCTCGTTCTCCTTTGAAGCGGCTCACAACATGTTGGACTTATCAAGACTAATTTTAGAGAAAAACAGGGGAAAAATATGCAGACTACAGACTCAGGCCCCTGAAGACCAAAGCACTAAGAGCTCTTCTGAGGAGCGCGTTTGCAGTGAGGCTGCCTTATCTCCGAGTCAGCGCCGAAGTGGAGAGCCACGTAACAAGGGACCATTTCCCATCTGCTGCATAAATCTAAAGTTACTTCAGGCAGAATGAGGAATCAGAAGATACTTCAAAGGCATTTGAGCTCTCTATCTGTGTCAAACCGCAGCTCTAAGCGCTCTGTGTTGCCCTCCTATTAAAGATGAACTTTTGTACTCTGGTAGACATCTTAAAAAGCATAAAACATAAGTTCATTTGCTTTTCAAGTACTCCCATCCCCACTCCTCGCTCGGCTGCCTTGCAAAACAGGGTATTTGTGAACAAACAGCCCCGGTTTTTGCTGCAGAGGTTTCATCTTCCCTGGAAGCACGGGAGGGGCTGGCTGGGTGAGCTGCAGTTTTCCAGCACCGAGGGGAAATGTCACCGTGATGTCAGTGGGACCGGGCACTGCTTCCCACAGATGTGTCCTCGGCATCCTCTGCGCTGGAATTGTGCCAGGGGAGACGCAGCTCTGCCCTGTCAGAGACGGGAGGGCTGCTCGGGAGGAGAGCAAACAAGGCTGACTGTCAAGATAACCCTTCTCCTTGTGGAATTTGTGGCTTTATCAGCATTTTTTTGCAGAATGAGATGAAATATGAAGGATTTTCAGCTGCGAAAATTAATTGCTTCATTCCAAACTGGCACTAAGCCCCATGGGCTCGGGTCCTCAGGGGATGCTGTGGCATCCCAGTGCAGGTCAGTGACCACGTTGCTCCACAGGACTCCACAAACACTGTGGAGGTGGGATGCTGGCCGGGTGGTGGGAAAGGGAGGAGAGCACAAAAGGCCCTGAAGTGGAATCAATTTATGGCACTGAAACAACAACAACAACAAAAAACAAAAACAAAAACAAAAAAACCCCCAAAACTAAAAAAAACAACACAAAAAAGGGGCTTTGCTGTTTGCACAATGCACTGTGCTCTTGCCAGCAGCTCGGCTGCCATGGTCCCAGCCTGTTCTTTACAGGGCATTTCCTGACAGGGCTCTGAGTCTGATGCTTTAATGAGCCCCAGCCCTGTCCCTGATGGGGCAGCAGGGAGGGAGGGTGGTCCTGAAGAGATGGGTGGGTGAGGCAAGGCCAGGCAAAGCCTTCAAAGCCCCCGGATTTGAAGGGAATACTTGTCAGGGGCAGTGGAGAGGAAGAGGATGAGGAGAGAAGAAGAAGAAAGTGTTGGGAAGAAAGAGGAGAAGGCACGGGCAGGGCGCTGCACAGCGAGATCAGAGCAGGGCAGCACAGTGGGAGTAATTAGGGGTTTGTGATTCAGGCGGGAGGCGAAAGGAGGGGAACGTCCACAGGGGCTGGGGGAACAGAGAACGAGGAGGATCCAGAGCCTGGCAGCAGATGGGCAACGGGGTGAGCGCAAAGGCAGGGAGGGAACAGCCAGAGGAGCAGCAAAGGGAGACACAGGGACAGCAGGCTTGGAAATGGCCATGACAGTGAATTTCTGCCCTAGAGAAGGGGAAATGCCTGAATGGAACAGGGCAGAAATAAATAGGCAAAGTACCCATCCCAGATATTAGGAATTAGGATGTTAGGTATTAGGATAGCTATTAGGATATTAGGACCAGATATTGGGAAGAAGTTCTTCCCTCTGAGGGTGCGGAGATGAGATGGGGCATTGGATAAAGCAAAGCAGGGGTCAGGGGCACAGCCAGGCAGCAACAGCCCTGTTTGGGAGAGCAGAGAGCAGATGGGGCACAGCTGACAGAAGGGATGGGAGCCAGGAGCACAAAGATACAGGACTTCAAATGAGTAATTAAAGCAACACTCACAGCCATGGCTGAAAAGACACGGTGCTGCTGCTCATGTGAGGGCACAAGTCAGAGATGGAGGCAGGCCCAGGGCAGGTCTGTACAGGCCATGGGGGATGCCCGAATTCGGGAGCACCTCCTGTGCCACTCTGGCACCTTGTCCTGGGCAGCTCAGGGTCTGTGGGCACAGCAGGGGCAGGGACAGGATTTCTGGCCTGTGTCCCAGGGGAGATCAAGATCCATGAAGGAGGCTCTTGAGGGATCTCTTCCCGCCTGTGAGAAATTATCCTGTGCCAGCAGCAGCTCAGATCCGATCAGACCCCTCTCATGGGGAGTCCTGCAAGCATCTTCGCCAGTCTGGGATGGTGCCAGTGCACCCCAGGGTCTCTTGGAGGGGAGTGGAAGCTCCATGGGCTTGGCAAGCTCCATCAAACCCAAGGCAGAAGGAATCAGCCCTTCTCTCCTGATAGCAGTTTACAATCTCTTCTGTAATTTTCATTATCTGCAGCAAAGGAGCAATTCAGGGAATCAATTTCCTAGCAAACTCAGCAGCTGGATTTGCCTGGATTGCTGCCTGCTCACGGGGTGTATTTTCCCAGTCCCGTTCCAGCTCGTGGTGGGGCACTGAGGAGGCTGTGGCTGCCTGCCCAACCTGTCCCTCCTGCAGCGGCTGAATCCAGGACCAGCACGGAGCCCACAGGCTCTGCCTGGGCTGGGCTTGGAGCTTGGAGCTCATTTGATTCTTCTGGAATTCTTGTCTGAGTCCCACACAATCCTGGCTGGTTTGGACTCTTCAGGCACATTTTGCTGCAGCACCTCCTCTGACACCTCTCTGAGGCAGTTTCTCATGTTAAAAACCCTTGTGGTACAGGAATCTCCTTGATCAGAACAGTTTAATTTTATTTTTCTGCAGAGCCATGTGCTCCTGCTGTCCTCCTTTAATAGAATGTCACCAAGGAGAGGTGACACTCCTGACCACCTGACCTCCTCATATGCGGGGGGAGTTACATTCTCAGCTTTTAAGCTGCTGAAGAGTTGCTCTTTAAAGTTGCTCTTTAATCCCATTCATAATGGTTTAACACTTACCTTGCCCAGGTCTGGGCACAATTTTCTTTTCTGCATTTGAACATTACTTTCTTTTAATTTCTGCGAGACTGGTTCACTTTGCAGTTTAACGACGGTAGGTGTTTCAAACCTCACAATGCCCTGGTACAGGGTTTAAAAGAGCATTTCTCCTCTTTAACATAGAGCAGGGCAGAAGTTTTACAGATTTTTAAACACTCCTTCCATTTCTAGGTTTAGAAGGTAGCCCGGTGCTCCCCTGAAAGTGTGGTTTATCATATTGAAAGATAGCAAAGGCAGTTATGGACTAACAAGCGTGACCGAGACCCCAAAATGGATTTACCTCATTTGAGAGGCTTTTCCATTAATTTGTTTCACTCCAGGCAAATTATATGTGCCTCTCAAATCAGGCTTAGTGAAGATCTTAGTCACAAACAATTGGTCTCAAACCTGAGAGATCAAGGGTAGTTGATATCTCTTTTTTCCTCTAATCTAATTTGATTCCCAATAGTCTGTGGCTAATGCGGGCACACAAAGCAGCAGACAGAGCGTTTGCAGCCGAGACAGCGACGTACACGGCAGCGTTAAGATCTTACTCACATCATTATCCCCGGCCCCGGCACTTGGCAGCAGCGCCGGGAGGATTTGGGAAGTGGAGGAGCACAGGGACCTTGGCCTGACGCAGCCAGGGTCGGGAAAGGAGCTTCACCACCTTTTAAATATGGAGAGGGATTATCCGATTTCAGAGGCAATTCCGTTAGCACCCGGAATCTGCATGGACTGCCCGTGACCACGGCGACACGGGGAATTAAGAGGTTCACAAGCACACAAAGGGGAATGGGTTCCCAAGCAGGCAGAAGGGGACAAAGAGGGTTTGGGATTAATTCCAAAGCAAAGGGTCAAGGAAGGAGTCAACCTGGTGCTGGAAATGCAGGTCTGCATCCCACACAGAATAACAGCATCCCCCGGAGTGGCTCAGAGGGATGGTCCATCACTGCCTGCCAGCGTCTCTTTGTCAGCTCCTGCTGGACACCTGCAGGGCCAGAAACCATCCTTTCCTTTAGAAATCTTTTTCTTTCCCCTGACACAGTCTCTTGGTTCTCTTCCCTGCCAGAGCACTGAAACAGCTGGAATGATGCACAGGTTGAGATCAATCAGGCCTGACACATCTGTCATTGTCACTGAGGTCTGGGTGAAGCTCCCCCACCCAGAGATGCTGTTCTTTTTCCCTCTGTACTATAGGTTTTGTTCGCTTTCTCCTGGGATTAGCTGGAATTTTCACAGGAGAAATTGCCTGCTGTTGGTTCTCTTCCTTGATACCTGCCGAGCATTGCAAAAATATCTTCTTTGCCTTAATATTTTACCAGTCCATGTGCAGGGAATGAGCTTTTGGATGCAAACATCCATGAGGAACAGCCTGGTCTGGTGGAAGGTGTCCCTGCCCATTGTAGGGGGGTGGAAGGAGATGGTCTCTAAGGTCCCTTCCAACCCAACCCATTCTGGCATTCTGTGGTTGCCACGACTGCGGAGAGCTGGACTTTAGCTCAGGTAGTCCAGTCTCTCCTTGACCTCTGGTTTCTGGAGTCTTGACCCCTTGTTTTCTTCTGAGATGCTAATTTTTGGTTCTGAGGGCAAAGAATGACTTGAGGGTGCCTGGATGAATAAATCAGGGATGAACAGGTGGACAACAAGAGGGGAGAAGTCACATCCGCAGGTGGAATAGGGTGGAGCTGCAGCCGGTGTCCTTAGGGATGATTTCTGCCAACCAAAGTGTGGGAGATGTTCAAGGCCTAAAGAAGAGGAAAGGTGCCACAGGAGAAGCTGGAGGAGTGCAGGACTTGACTGGGCACGCTGGAACTCCAACCAGCTCCTCTCTGCACCCCACATCTTCATCTGACACCCAAACAAACCCACAAGGCCAGGAAACACACCCTTGATACCGCTGGGGAAACCTTGCTGGGAAATTAAGAGATTAGGGTGACCCAAAGACCCCCTTTGTCTAAAAGGGTCTTCATCAAGTGTAGGACAAGGCCACAGATTGTCCCCTGGAGACTGATGGCAGCCAGAGAGCTCCTGAGCCCTTCTTCTCACCCGTGGGATCAGCCCACACATGGAGTGGTTGTGCTGGGAAGGCTCCCAGAGCGCGGTGGGGCTGCCCCAGAGCAGCTTTGTGCCTACAAAGGCTCCCCTGATGGACGAGGGCTGGCAGGGGGCTGGGGCAGCTCCTTGGCTCCAGTGGAAAGGGGGGGGCTGTGTTGAAATTCAGAGCAGCGCACCTGAGCACTCTTCAAATTCTCAATTCAGCAGCACCCACATCCCAGCAAATGATGTGAAAACCAAAGAGAGCAGCTCTGCAAGGGGAATATCGATGGGCTAGGAGGACACAGGGACACGCACCAGCCCTCCTGCACGGATTCCACCCTGGAACACAGGCACTTCAAAGCACAGAGAGAGAGAAAATCACAGAATCCCAGACAGGAAGGGACCTTAAAGACCCTCTCACTCCAAGCTCTTGCCATGGTCAAGGACACTGCAAATGTGCCAGTGACGCCTTAAGGGCTGGTAAAAACCCGAGGCAGCCCCAGCAGCGCAGGGCAAAGGGCATTCCCTTGGCTTAATGGGATCCCAGGGGCACAACTCGGCCCAGGTGGGAACAGCCAAGCAGCACCCCCGGGTCCAACGCGGATCCAATTGGATGGAGCTCAGCAATGAGCAGATCGACCTCAAATCCCCAATCAGGAACTGAACCAATGAGGGAACTGTCCCCCATTCTAATGACCCCCCCAAGGGAGACTCCAGCCCAGCTGAACAAACCTGTTGCAGAGAGGAGGCTCCGGGCAAGGCTGGAGCCTCTGCTTTGGAGACACTCGGGATGTTTGGTCTGCTCCCCTCAGAGAAGCCCCAAGCTGAGCTCAATCTCAGCCTCCAAGGGTTCTCCACATATAGGGCTAAGGGACAGGGAGTGTTTGTGAAGGGTGCAAGGAAAGGGAAAGGGGATAAAATGTATAAAAAGGGGATAAAGACAAAAAAACCTTCAGGCATCAACAGTACCTACTGGTACCCAATGGGAAGAAACCTTCCAGCTTCCAAGGGCTGCCTGGCAATGGAGCAGCAGGAAGCAGCACCTGTGGGCCAGGAAGGCCCCCCATCTCTTTGTGATTGAGGGATGGTGGCCATGGCACAGCTCTTCTGAGGTCTGCTGTGTTCACGGAGAAGGCATTATTTTCCCTGAGCACTGGAATAAATTAATACAGATCCTTACCAAGTGTCCACTGTCAGTGGCAGCTGTCACCTAGGAGAGCCCCAAGGGACACAGGTCACTGGAGGGGCCTGGCCACCATGTCCACACAAACTGCAGGTGTGACTGGCTGCTGTCCTGACTCACAGCAGGGCATTGCTGAGGATAAAATCCTAAACAATCACAGAGCCAATGTGGCTGGGTGAGGCCTCCGAGACCATCAAGTCCAACATCAGCATCAGCGTGTTCACCACCAAACCGTGTCCCCAGGGGCCACATCCACAGGTTCTTCGAACACTTGCAGGGATGGTGACCCCACCACTGCCCTGGGCAGCTGTGCCAGTGCCTGATCACCCTTTGTTAGATCCAACCTGAACCTCCCCTGGCCCAGCCTGAGGCCGTTCCCTGTGCTCCTGTCCCTGTTCCCTGGGAGCAGAGCCCGACCCCCCCGGTTGCCCCCTCCTGTCAGGGAGTTGTGCAGAGCCAGAAGGGCCCCCTGAGCCTCCTTTGCTCCAGGCTGAGTCCCTCAACTCTCTCAGTGGCTCCTGGTGCTCCAGACCCTTCCCCAGCTCCATTCCGAGCTCTGGACACGCTCCAGCAGACCCAGCTTTTGCTGGGAGAGCTGACAGCATCCCGGAGAAGCAGAGATAGGAGGAGTGGGAGAAACACTCCAGCCTTTAACGAGGACACGGCGATGAGCTCTCCCTGGGGACAGGTGGTGCAGTCCGTGTGTCATGGAACATGCCAAAGGCTGCTGGATGCTCTCAGAGGCCACAAGAGAAACGCTCGGGCTCTCCTCAGCCCTGTTCACAGGCACGGGCAGGGATGTGCCTTGACAGAGGATGTGTCACACCGCTGCCTTCCAGGTGTTTCCCGGTGTTTGTGTCCCAGCACAAACTGCAGAGCCTGAGGGGATGACAAGCAGCCACCAGCCTGGGAGAAGTGGAGTGGTCCCTCCCGGAGTCCATGCGCCCAGGAGGAATGCAGTGGCACAGTGGGAGCTGTCCCTGTGCCTTCCCTGCTCCAAGACTCTGCTCAGCCCCCTGCAAAGTCCCCGTGGGACTCCAGCTGCCATGGAGGGCCCAGGGTCTGCGTGAGGACCAGCCTGTCTGGTTTGATTACCAGCAGATGGAGGATGCATGCAAGAGAGAGATAATTAATTAATTGCAACTTTCCCGGCCTCCAGACTTTGGTTTCTATTGATCTCGGTTTTATCTGGAGTAATAGAGACAATTAGGAGGGAACACAGCAGCAGAAGTTAATTACCAATGGAATGGAAACTCGGTCTTTCAATTTATTAAAGTTTTATCACAAAGCAGCGCTGCTGCAGGAGGCCGGGCAGAGGCAGCCTGGCTCCCTGTGTCCTCCGTGTCCTGCAGGACACTCCCCACTCCTGACAATCAATAATAAATTACAAATTCATCCTGCCCTGTGCAGGGCCCAGGCTCCCTAGCTGGGTCCCAAGGACCTGAGCCCTGCAGGGAGCATCGGGGCTATCGGGCTGATGCGTGATGGTTTTTTGTCTTTTCTTTTTATCCCCTTTTTATACATTTTTATCCCCTTGCCCTTTCCTTGGACCCTTCACAAACACTCCCTGTCCCTCAGCCCTACATGTGGAGAACCCTTGGAGGCTGAGATTGAGCTCAGCTTGGGGCTTCTCTGAGGGGAGCAGACCAAACATCCCGAGTGTCTCCAAAGCAGAGGCTCCAGCCTTGCCCGGAGCCTCCTCTCTGCAACAGGTTTGTTCAGCTGGGCTGGAGTCTCCCTTGGGGGGGTCATTAGAATGGGGGACAGTTCCCTCATTTGTTCAGTTTCTGATTGGGGATTTGAGGTCGATCTGCTCATTGCTGAGCTCCATCCAATTGGATCCGCGTTGGACCCGGGGGTGCTGCTCGGCTGTTCCCACCTGGGATGAGTTGTGCCCCTGGGATCCCATTAAGCCAAGGGAATGCCCTTTGCCCTGCGCTGCTGGGGCTGCCTCAGGTTTTTCCCAGCCCTTGAGGCATCAGGACGGGATGCTGTGGCTCCCTCCGGGCCGATGTGTGGCCGTTCCTGTCCTGGGGCTCCAGGGATGGCAGCTCCGATGGTCTCTAAGGTCCTGCGGGATGGAAGGGACCCTGCGGGCACAGCACAGACAGCTGGGGAGGGACCGGCCACCCCCGAGAGCATCACTGCTCACGGCAGGGTGGAGATGGGCTCTTGGTGTTTTGAGAGCCTCATTTAAAAGGACCAATGGAATATTCTGAGCTGGAAGGGACTCACAAGGATCATCCAGTCCTAATCCTGGCCTAAAAATTCCTGCTGCAGAAGCAGTAATTCGATTAGTGGTTTGCTCTTGTCTCTCTTTCCAACCATTCCAAGGACTGTGTTTGCCTTGCACTCCCCCACAGAGCCCACCTAAGGACAGCTCTCATTTCTGGCTCTGTCCAACCCCACCTGACCCACACGGCCTTGCCCAAACTGGAGACTTCAGCAGAAAACCTTCCCTGGTCCTTTATGAACACATGGCTGCTCACATCACGGAGTGGACCCCGTCAGTAACGTCTCTTCTGATGAAAAGTGACTGTTTAATTGCATTAATTTAATTTGGTTCATTTTCTTTAAGATTCTTTCTTGAAGCATCGTGTCAAAAGGTTTTGACACAGCATCAGTGACTGCTTTGCTGGGGTCACAGGTTTCGTGGCCCCATCCTAATGTGAGGTGACGCTGCCCTGGACTGCAGAGGGAAAGGGCACTCTGGAATATCAGAAATTAAGCAGTTGTGGGTCTGAGCAGTGCTTGAATAGGATACACGTTTCAAATCCCTTGCATGGAGGGCACAAGCCAATTAGTTGTGCTTAAATACTTGGGAGATTGCTGAAGCCCTGAGCCATGGGGCTCAGCCCGGCCCTGCCAGGGAACTGATTCGCAGGGAAGGAGGGAAGGAGACGTTTTCTTGAGGTGAAATGGGTGCTCTTGGAGAATATGTGGTTTTAAAGCAGTTAGATGCTGTCCTGGGGTGATTTTTATGCTCTGGGGGTTTTTTTTCTTTCTTTTTCCTATCGTCTCCTCCCAAGAATTGTCTCAAACCGGGACAGATGCCTGGCAGGTTAACTCCCCAGCCTTGATTAGCCCTACTCTGGCATTCCCAGGTGAAACAAAACCAATCCACAATCATGGAGATTGGAAAAATGTGACTTTCTGTGGCAGCTTAACCAGTTTGGATGCTCATGTAACCACAGAATCCCAGACTGGTTTGGGTTGGGAAGGACCTTAAAGCTCATCCCATGGGCAGGGACACCTTCCACTGTCCCAGCGTGCTCCAAGCCCTGTCCAGCCTGGCCTTGGGCACTGCCAGGGAGGGGCAATGTGTAAGACAGAGAGCCAGCCTGGAGGCAGAGCAGAGTTAAGGCCACCCAGGCCAAACCCATGCCAGGCTTTGCACCAAATTCCTGTCATCCCCAGTCTGGCCCAGTGTGGGGTCCGGCTGAGTACTCCAGGTGGGCAAGTTCAGCCTTGGATATTTGTGTCTTACATCCACTTTTGATGCCTTAAGATTCGGATTTTATATTTTTCAGACCCTGCCCTGCTGTAGTGTAACTCTCAAACTCCCCAGGGGCTGGGAGCTCCTGTTCTCCCATCCTGCACAGACACAACAAATCCTCAAGGACACCTCGTTGTTCCAGGCCCCGAAGTATGGAAACGGAGCCTCTAAAAGCGGGGACAGACTTGGGGTAAATTCCATGATCACCTGAAATTGTCATTGGAGAATCAATATGTAAATTGATCAAAATTTATAAAAGTGTAGCAAACTCGTGCCCCGGTGTCCATCTTGGGTGTGGCCTCTCCCAGAGAGGGCTCTGAGTGCCCGAAGTGTCCCTATTGGAGGCCCTGCAATAAATCCCCAGTTTATTCTCTGAATCTTGTCTGGCCTCTGTTCTGGGCAGCCTCTGATCAGGCATCACTTTTGCCAGGCTTTTCCAGGGGAATCTGCTCAGCAGCCCTGTCCCTCCCAGCCCAGCCAGGCTGGGGCATCTCTCATTTCCATCACTCAGCACATCCTCCTGCTCACCCGCAAGTCCCAAATTCAATCTGATTTCAGTCTGATTACTTTCCCCTCCACTTGAGAGAATTAATTAATATCCGGCTCTGCTCCAGTTTTTTTTTTTTCCCTCAATCGATAAAAGGAGGAAGGAAAAGGTGGTGTACCTGTCATTAATCATCATTAAATTAGTGCCTCCAGAATTAGCTCGCCGTGAAAGCCGGTGCAGCAGCAGAGCTGGGCTGTGTCCCCATGCAGAGAGAGCTGGAGCCCTGCACAGCTCAGGCAGCAAAAACAGAGGTCTGAGAGAGGAGGGACCTGCACACGGGTGTCACATGAGGAAACGGACACAGATCCTCCTTCGTGGCAGAGGAGGGACTCCAGCGTGGCAAAGCAGCTCTGTAGGGACAGGTCCTTGCAGCTCCAGCTGCCTCAGGCCAACCCTCAGGCTGAGCCAGAGCTTCCCAGTCACTGATCAGTGTCACCCACACCTCCCTGCAGGTGACATCGTGATCCTGAGTGCTGGTGCCAGGCCCAAACAGCCACAGCAATGGTTTCCCTGCACCCAGCACAGCCTGTGGCCTCCAGCTGCATGAGGAAGATAAAAGGTCAGGAAGGAGTTTCCCTGCAGGGCCTGCGTCCATCCCTCTGCAGGGATCCAGTGATGCTGTCCCCTGCCCTCACTCCCTGCCCTTGCTCCTGCCTCTTTGGTCTCCCCTCACCCCTCTCCAGCTCTCCTGGAGCCCCTTTAGGCCCTGGAAGGGGCTCTCAGGTCTTCCAGGAATCTTCCCTTCTCCAGGTGAACACCCCCAGTTCTCCTAACCTGGCTCCAGAGCAGAGGGGCTCCAGCCCCCTGAACACCTTCATGGCCTTTCTGTGGACCTTTCTCTTTCTCCAACAGGTCCATATCCTGCTTCTGCTGGGGGCCCCAGAACCCCCAAACCATTATAGTGGCAGCACGTGGAGCAGGAGTAGTGGGACCAGGAGAAGTTCCCAGCATCTGTTGTAGGGGGTGAGCAGCACACAGTGGTTTGTAGGAGCAAATGGATCTGAGGATAAGAATATCCATATTTACATGGTGTGTTTGATTCCCTGAGCAGCAAATGGATCTGAGGATAAGGATACCTGTATTTTCATGGTGTGTTTTATTCCCCGGGCACATTTTAGTTCTGGGTCCTTGAGCCTCTTCCTGGCCATGTTTTGGTACCACTCTTTATCCACGAGCTCCTGTTTTGCCCTGGTTGTGCTGTGGGTGAGGTGGTGGCAGTGATGGGACAGCTGGGCAGGGGGTCTCAGGTCACACCTCTGTGGCCCTGGTGTCCAAGTGACATCTGCCCGGGTCTGGAGGGTCTGTCCTTGTGACAAAGTCCCTCATGCCTGACCTTCAGCAGACCATCTGCCTGCACTAGGAACATCCTCTGCTGGACACTGCCAAAGCCATCAGCCACATCGCGTCCTTCCAGAGGCTCAGCCAGACACGAGGACAGGGAAGTCATCCCCTCTGTGGCACCTCTTACTCACACCAGCACCTCAATTGCCCCAGTGGCCATACCAACAGCACCTCTGTGATGTGTGCTGTGCCCTCCCAAGGATCTTGCCCTCCAGGACACAGCCCCTGTGGCAGGTGTGACCTCCCCTCCCCGTGTGTGACCTTGCCTTTGGCCCTGCTCTGGTTGTGTAGCTGAGCACACGGCTGCCTCTGCTGTGAATAATGGATCTCAGCCCCGAGCACGCAGCGCTGGCCCCTCCAACAGACACCTTCACCGCTGCTGTGCCTCAAAGCACTTCATTAATGCCTCAGCAAAGGCCAGGAAAACAAAGCAAATGTTCCAATCAGCCTGTGCTGTCAGGTTTGTCATCCCCACAGCCTGGTGCTGCCGGGTCTAGAGCATCTCCTTGTGCCCAGTGCTGCTGCAGCCACAAGTCTGAGCCTTTCTGACCATTTCCCTCTTCTCTGAGACCCCTCTCGTGTGGCCCTTGTGTGTTTGCAAAGCCCCGTGTCTGTGGGGCTGCAGGTTTAACCCCAATGGAATCCAGGATGTTTCCCTCTCCCTCCTCCTTCTCCTCCTTTCCTTCTTAGCTGCATCACCCTGGTCTCGGCTGGGACGTGCTGTCCCTCCCCTGTGACAGCTCTGGTGTCAATTAACCAACCCTGCTCCTCCTGGGCACCACCACTTGGGAAAATCATCCAGGAACTGCTCCTGCTGGGCACCACCACATGGGAAAATCTTGCAGGAACTTCTCCCTTTCCATGTGCAGTGCTGCTGCTGCTGCTGGCAGTGGGGGACCAGGCTGGACCATCCCCAGTGCTGCTGGGGTGATATTCCAGGCAAAAAGTGACATCACATCCACAGTCTAATGTCCCTAAGTCTCCCACAAATTTAGAAATCATTCTCAGTGTCGCCCTAGGGGTGCCCCTGTGCTCTGCTCCAAACCTATTCCAGCTTCAGATCAGATCTGAATTAAAAAACCATTATTGACTTTGGATTGTCACTCCCACCTTTTGATGTTTAAACTGGCAGTAGCCTTTTAATAATGTTTTTGAGGTTCTTCCCTCACCAGATGGGAAAAAATACACGTATTTTAGGCAGAAACTGAGTATTATGCTTAATGTCATCACTTGAGGAAGTGGAGCTTTAAAAAATAGATTTTTATCAGAGTTCCTGAAAGCAAGAGAAAGCAAAGCATGGAGCACATGGGAGGTGCCTTCCATGACTGGCCTGGAGAGGGTGGGCATGGACACGCTGCTGCTCCTACCCAAAATCCTGCCCCTCTCCAAATTCCAGTGGCAGGAAGCCTGCACCCTGACAGGGCTGCCATTAAATTTTCTCTCCGAGGTTTCTCCATCAAGACTTGCTGGCGGAACAGCCAGGAATCAGGAAGGAAGACAAGCCGTGGGTCAGCTGCTGAAATATCTGCACCAAACACACTCGGTGTCATGGGCACATTTCCCCTGGTGGAGAATTTTAAAAATAAAAAAAATAAATTAAAAAAAAATTAAAAAATAAATTATAAAACCACAAAACACTTTATTTTGAGTTATAATCCTCAGTGCCAAATCCAGAGAACAATAAGTGGTGCATGGGAGGGGGTGCCTGGCCGTGCTGTACCTGTATTTACAGAGAGTTTGTGTGTCTGGCTGCCACAGCTCCTCCCACGCCTCCTGTTCCCATCACACCGGTGCAGCCGTCCTGTTGTGCCCTGCACGAGTCCTTCAGTCAAGAGAGGAGGGATTGGGGTCAGCACAGGAGCAGGATCCCTCTGTGGTGCCAGGATGCCCTCCCTGCGGAGTGGGAATCTCCATGCAGGATGGAGGGCTGGGCTGGGGGCACTGGGCTGTTAAATAAACCTTTTTAATGTGGTGCCGTCCGTGAAATGAGAGCTGAAGGAGGATGAAAAGGCTGGAGGAGATGATCTGGGATGTTCTGTGAATATCCAAGTCCAGGAGCCATCCCTGCCTGCAGGGTCACAGTGGCTCCACCTCTGTAACTGCAAACTGTGGGGTGTGAAGGCCACTGTCACTGCCAGGGTCCCAGTCAAACCAGTGCCACTCCACTCTGGCTTTGTTGGCCAGTGACACCACCTCTGGAACTGCAAACTGTGGGATGTGAAAGCCACCATCACTGCCAGGGTCCCAGTCAAACCAGTGCCACTGCACTCTGGCTTTGCTGGACCTACACTCACAAAGCTCCTTCCCACGGGACTCTGTCCCCAAGTGGCTAAAGCAGCCGAATTTGCCACAATTGGAGGTGTTCTCCCGACGAATGTGAGCATGAATTAATAATGGCACTTTGAAGGCTCTCTCTGTGCCTGCTGCATCCCTCCCGCTGCATCCCCGGCTCAGAGCTGCCGAGGAGCCGCATCCACGCTGATTCATTTTGCACTAATAACAGCCTTCCCCTAAGAGGGATAAAACAGCACGCTGAAGTTTCTGCTGGCAAAACACATCTCCAAATGAACTGCTAAAAATGGTTAACAAAAGGCTATTTCCAGCTCCTCCACCCAGCTGGAGCTGGCTCTCCTCCCTGGCTGGTGCTGTCTGCATCTGTCACAGGAGCTGGTGAGCGGGGAAGGGAGGCAGGGAGGGGTGCAGGCAGCAGAGGAGGAGGTTTGGGAGAGGCAGAAAAGGGGCTGCAGGCAGGTGAGACAGAGAAGGGGCTGCAGGCAGGTGAGACAGAGAAGGGGCTGCAGGCAGGTGAGACAGAGAAGGGGCTGCACGGTGCTCATGCAGCCGGGACAGAGAGGGGACCCAGCCCTGTCGTGCATGGCCAGCACAGCCCAGCCAGGCCGGGAGCTGTGTGCAGGTGTTGCTTTGAGGATGGGCACTGGTCCATGGGTGCTGCCAGGTCCTGGGGTCTGCAGGGAAAGCGAATCCCAGCAGTGCCTTTCCCGCTGCGGCTGCTCGCTCACACAGGGCTCCTGTGCTTCGGGCTGACTTAGAGTGAGCACTTGTCAGACTCTTCTCTAATCTCAGGTAAAAGAAACCCCCCCGGCTCCCCGATCTGTCATGTGAGCCAGCTGTGCACAAGGAAAGCGCTTTGCATGCAGATGATTTATCTGTCCTCAATCTGATCCAGATACAGCCCCTGAGCACCATCAGGCAGCAACAGCTCCTCCTCCCGGAGCCTGCTTCCAGGACACCGCGGGGAAGAGTTTGCATTTGCAGGGATCACAGAATCCCAGACTGGTTTGGGCTTAAAGCTCATCCAGTCCCACGCCCTGCCATGGCAGGGACACCTCCCACTGTCCCAGGTGCTCCCAGCCCCGTCCAGCCTGGCCTTGGGCACTGCCAGGGATCCAGGGGCAGCCACAGCTTCTCTGGGCACCCTGTGCCAGGGCCTCCCCACCCTCCCAGGGAACAATTCCTTCCCAATATCCCATCCGTCGCTGCCCTCTGGCAGTGGGAAGCCATTCCCTGTGTTCTGTCCCTCCAACCCTTGTCCCAAGTCCCTCTCCAGCGCTCTTGGAGCCCCTTTAGGCACATGAAAGGGCTCTGAGGTCTCCCTTCACTTCTCCAGACTCCAGCCTGGTCCATGATGATCCCACATTCCTCTCACGGGACCATCCCATGAAGCACCATTCAGGACCGCAGTCTCCCTGCAGGGTTCTGGGGGGTGCACAGGGCAGGGCCAGCTGAGGGCACAGGAAGGTGCAAATCTGTCATGGACAGCCATGAAAAGGAGGATGTCTGGCTCAGGCAGACACCTCAGAGCACTTCCCTGCAGCCTGGCCAGCTCTCCCCTGGGTGGATGTCCCAGTTGTGGTTCCCATCTGCTCCTGCCATGCAGAGATCCTGTAGAGCTGGATGAGAAAGCAGCAGGAATTCAGATTCAGTATTGGGTAGGAGTTCTTCCCTGTGAGGGTGGGCAGGCGCTGGCACAGGGTGCCCAGAGCAGCTGTGGCTGCCCCTGCATCCCTGGCAGTGCCCAAGGCCAGGCTGGACGGGGCTTGGAGCAGCCTGGGACAGTGGGAGGTGTCCCTGCAATGGCAGGTGATAGAATGGGATGAGCTTTAAGTTTCCCTCCAGCCCAACCCAGTCTGGGATTCTGTGACTGTCTGACAGCTCTGCTGAGACACCCAGGCACAGCAGAAACGCCACCTCCGAGGTGCCAGAGCCACAGGATCCTCAGCAGTGCAGCCTTGGGGGCTCAGAAGCGGCCGCTGGCAAACAGTTTGATTAGAAATTAATCAGCATCCGAAGCCAAGTGTGATATTTAATAAAGGGTGAGGAGCTGCAGCGGAGCCCAGGGGCCGGGCTGTCAGAGCCACCGCCCCGAGGCAAAGCACAGGGGAAGTGTCCCCAGCCCCACCCAGCCGAAGGACGGGGCTGGCAGAAGGTCACAGCTGCTGCTGGGGACACATCTGAAGCCCAGAGGCACCAGGGAAATGCTGCCACCCTACATGGCATCCACAGCCTAATGTCCCTAAGTCTCCCAGAAATTTAGAAATTATTCTCAGTGTCACCCTGGGGTGCTGGTAAACCCTGTGCTCTGTCCCAAACCTATCCCAGCTTGAGATCAGGTCTGAACTAAAAAACCGTTATTGACTTTGGATTGCCACTCCCAGCTTTTGATGTTTAAACTGGCAGTAGCCTTTCAATAATGCTTTTGAGGTTCTTCCTTCACCAGATGGGAAAAAATACACCTGTTTTAGGCAGAAACTGAGTATTGTGCTTAATGTCATCACTCAAGGAAGTGGAGCTTTAAAAAATGCATTTCTATCAGAGTTCCTGAAAGCAAGAGAGCATCCTTTCCTGATCCTTGTCTGGGTGAAGGGAATGGCCAGAGAGGGAACAAGGATTGTGCTGTCAGGTGAAAACTCCAGCAGGTACCACAGCAGCTCTGCAGAGAGCAGAGTCTCACCTCGAGCTCCAAACCACAGAGTCACTGGGAGGCTGCAAGAGAGGCTTCGCGTGTCACGCACGGAGCTGGTGCGATCCCAGAGGAGCAGCGGGATGCTCATCTCCTGGAAGAACAACATCACGGGCAGAGTTGCTTGGTCTTCTCTCCAAAAAGGTTCTTTTTTCCTCTCCCTGTCTGTACCCCCAGAGATGCAGCAGGGACACAGCAGAAACAAGAGTGGGTGGTTCCTTTGCTGATTCCCAAACTCTTATTCACTGAATCGTTGGCCTCAGTACTTTTTGTCAGTGGGAGCACATTGTGCTGGATCCAGCAGCTGAGTGACACGAGGCTGCTGCAGCCGTGCCCAGGTCTGCCAGCGGTGAGGCTGAGGATGTGTGTTCCCAGCACACACCTGCGTGAGTGTGATGCCGTCTGGTTTTTGCCTTTTTTCCCTCCATATTCTCTACACAGAGCTCTGTAGCTCATTATTGCATCAGTGTCTGGTTTTCCCAGAAATTTTCCAGGCCCTTTCCCTGGGCAGGAAGACAAAACAAATTCCAGAACCCCTGTGCTATCCTGGTTCTCCCTGGCTACCGAGGTCTTCAAGACATTTGCATAAACAAAACACAGGCAGCACCAAGGGGGGGCTCCAGAGAAGGGTTGAACCAGAAAGGGGAATTACTTCACCACTTGTGCTCCTAATTGGTGCTTTTTGTCAATTATGCTGATTTACTAAACTTATAAAATTGTGTGTACCCCTGTCGGGCTGGGCTTTTACTCTGCCATAACTGCCCCTGGAGGCCTCCAAATAAATAACCACTTTGATATCACCTCCAAATAAAAATTCACTTTTATATCACCTCCTGTACTAAAACTATCTCGAGTTTCATTTCCAGCTTGGGAAAAAGGCAACATTTCCAAAAAAAACCCCAGATATAATGTAAGATCCACTTTTATATCCCCTCCTGTACTAAAACCATCTCGAATTTCATTTCCAGCTTGGGAAAAAGGCAACATTTCTCCAAAAAAACCCCAGATATAATGTAAGATCCACTTTTATATCACCTCCTGTACTAAAACTATCTTGAGTTTCATTTCCAGGTTGGGAAAAAGGCAACAAGTGTGCACCTGGATACCTGCCTGGCCCCACAGCTCACAGACAGACACTCAGAACACCCACCTGAACATCAGCAGCACCAAACAGCCTCACCCTGCTGCTCCCGAGGCTGAGCAGGGTGCAGGTCTGCTGGAGAGAATGTAAATCCACACATGTGTAACAGCAATCTATCCAGCAGCTGGGCTCAGACGCTCAGTTTATCCATAATAGGTCCAAAAATGCTCTTCCCCTGCATCCCCATCCCACGTTGGGTCTCACACCCCGAGGCAGCGATGTCCTTGGTCCAAAAGGTGACCCGCGGAGCTGCTCGCAGTGATGGTTTTCACATCTCCACACTGGAACAGGTGGCTCTGCTGGACCAGCTCTGGAAGGGGCCATGGACACCGTGGTTGTTCCTGGGGAGTCCTCAGTCTGTGTCCCTCTGTCCCTGTGCCCCCCTGGGCTTCTGGACATGTGCTGGGCTGATGCTGCTTTGGGGAGTCTCAGGGTAGCCCCAGGGTGGCGTTTGGGCTCCCCCTCCTGCCTTTGTCTCTTCCTGTGCCTTTGTGGATGTGCAAATGAGCTTTTATCACATTCTCGGGTCTCTAAACTGATCGTTATCTCTGCCCTAATCGCCCGGAGCTGGATGGGGGGGACGCTTTGGCAGAGCTCCTCCAGCAGGCAGAGAGCGGGCAGGGTGCGGGTTCACGGTGCAGCCTCCGTGTTCAGACTCAGCAGCGGATTTTGGGCAATGCAGGAGGGTCCTTCCCCCCTTAATTCGCGTTTCCATTTCCAGCTGCACAGCTCCAGGTGTGCATCTGCTGGGAGGGGGTCCTCCCTCAGCATCTCAGCACTAGGAAATTCTCCTGGTGCCACCTCAGGTGGGATGGCACTGAACACCCTTTGTGCCCCCCGGGCTGCCCAAGCCCTGCAGGATGTGGGTGGTGCTTTGCAGGGGCCTGAGGTGCCATTTCTTGCCCACTTTGCCCAGTTCTTCCCTTCAGCGATCTGCAGAGCACCACTTACCTGGCTTTGGGCACACCCAAACACACAGAGTTTAAATTCAGGGGAGGTGTCCTTTCCAGCACAAGAATTGTCACTCATTCACTCTCTGATCAGGCACTCAAACCCTTCCAGAACGGTGCCCAGCCCTATCTGGAGGCAGCAGGGAAAGGGACACCAGGGAAGGTCCCTGTACCTGTCCCCACTGCACAGGCAGGGATGCCAAGGAGGGTGACAGAGCTGCCATCAATCACGGGGCCTGAGCAGAGGTTTCCGAGTATTTAAATCGTTAATTGAGATTAATGAAATGCACTTCTGCAGTTTATTTAAGTGCATGTTCTGAACCTGAAACCTGGTCGTTAATTAGCGAGGGAGACAATTTGAAAGGCTCAGTAAATCCCCTCTTAAGCCCAGGTGAGGCACATCCAGCTCCAAGTGCAAGGATGTGGCTCTGCCCAAGGGATGCTACATCAGAGCAGCACAGGAGACACTTGAGGAGACACAGATCCCAATAATATGGGATTTTAGGGAATTAGGGAGATCCATCCAGCTCAGCACTGCAAATGGGAGACACAAAGTGTAATCTCCTTGTACCATTGTGGCAAATGAGAGGCTTCGTTTGACTTCTCCAAATAAATTGAATTGGAAAAAAAATTGAGGGATTACTGGAAGGATTAGAGCTCCTTAGAAATCCCACTGCCCATCCCGAGGCTCCTGAATCGTCCTCATGAAGGCGAATGCAAACAAACACATCCCATTACAGGAGGAATCCGACCTGAAAATAAAAATGCACTCTTTTTGTCACGTGAAATGCCCCATGAAGTCCAGCTGTAGGCTCCTGCACGTGTCGCCTTGTGCTCAGCCTCGTGCTGGGACCTCTGTGTCCACCAGATCAGATCATGGAATCACAGAATCCTGGAATGGTTTGGGTTGGAAGGACTTTAAAGCTCATCCAGTTCCACCCCTGCCATGGGCAGGGACACCTCCCACTGTCCCAGGCTGCTCCAAGCCCCGTCCAGCCTGGCCTTGGGCACTGCCAGGGATCCAGGGGCAGCCACAGCTGCTCTGGGCACCCTGTGCCAGCGCCTCCCTGACAGGGAAGAATTTCTTCACAGTATCCAGAGCATCCAGGATGCTCTGTTGTTCCCCACTCTGGTGACACACACAGGGCACAGGGTCACAGGATCACAGTCATCTGCTGCCACCAGTGCCAACTTCCCTCAGGATCTGGAGGGTGGAACTGTTTCAGAACTTTGGGCCATTCACTGTTTGGAAAAACAGCGTTCAGAGTGACCTTCCCCACAGTGCAATAAACCAGACACACTGGCAGTAAATTGCATCAATTACGGGGAAGTCAGTAATTAATTAGAAGCTGGGATTCTTCCTATCCCTCATTGCGGCTCTGAAATTAAAAGTCCGGGTGAGGAATAACTCCAGGCCAGGGAGTCACTGCTGGGGCTGCCACACAACTGCCCCCACACACAGAGTCTGGAGTGGCCTCCGAGGTGTTGATTGATTTGCTTCTGAGCTGGCGGCAAGGACACGGGTTTGACCTCTGCATGCGGGAGAGGACTTGGACTGGAGTGAATCTTGACTGGCTCACGCTACTGCAAGTGGGAGAGTGTCTGTCCAGGCTGGGAAAGGGCTGTGTCCGTGCTGGAAGCAGTGGGGGTGGTTAAGGAGCGTGAGCTCAGAGCAGAAGCCGAGGCTGGGGTGTGTCTGTGGAGGTCAGGGGGCTGGTGAGCTGATGGAAGCGCCTCAGAGGATGGCACTGCCTGCAGGAAGGCCTGGAGCGCTCTGATCGCTTCCTTACCTGGTGGGATCTTTCTTACTGACCTTGGGATGGACACAACCTCACCCTGGATGCATCCCCTGACTTTTGGTGGAGGCGGGAAGATGCGTGCAGACCACCCCAGGACTGAGGATTCAGCTACTGCTGCCTTCTGCCTGGGGAGCAGAACCAGAGGGCTGCCAAAATCAGAGCTGCTGCAGGTCTGTGTTCATCAGACCACGATCATCAAACCCCAGAAGGGCTTGGATTGGAAGCAGCCTTTAAAACCACCTCATTCCAAGCCCGTGCCATGGGCAGGGACCCCTTTCCCTCGAGGTGTCCGGGTTTCAGAGCACAGAAATGGGGAGGCATCATGGCCTCCAGCCTAACTCAGTGTGAACTCCCTGCCCTGCAAACCTGTGAGTGTTTGGGAAGGCTGAGTGCAGGGTTGGCCCATGGAACCCGAGGCACACGCCAGGGCAGAGACAATCAGAGCCTCAGGAGCAGCAATCAGCCACCCCCCAAATCGGGCAGACATGAGCAGAGAGCCCTGGAGTTCACATCGATCCGGCAGTCAAGGTCAGGTAGAGGGAAGCCGAGTTCCCAGAAAAGCCACAGTGGAAAGCGAGTTTGAACAGGAATGAGGGGTAATTGGCTGCAGCCTGCACAGACCTCCAGCTGCCATGACCCAGATAACGCCGACGCTCTCACCTGCAGCGAACTCCCACTCTGTTTGCGAGCCCTGGTGTCAGGGAAAGCATGGAGGTCAGGCTGGGAAGGGGACACAATGCTCTAGTCAGGATTTGTCGGGGCACAGGGTGCAGGAAGGATCCGTGCTGCTCATCCCAGCCCAGCGGGGAAGCACAACATTGCCACAAACCAGAGCCTGATGGTTCCCAGTGCATTGGGATGAGCACATGCCTGCCTGGTGGAGAGATTCCTGATGGTTCCTAACGGCCCCAAAGTGTGCAAACCCCACAGAACCAGAACTGAGGCACCAAAACACCCAGCCCAGAGAGGGGCACCCTGTGCCTCCCCTCCAGCATGGCCATCACACGGGATTTGAAGGGAATCCCACCATGTCCAGGATGTCTCTCAGAGCCTCGTCTCCTGAACCCGTAGCATAAAGCCAAGAGGGAAAGGAAGGACAAGAACTGGGATTTTTGGGGGGTGTTTTTGGTTGGGTTTTGTTTGTTTGTTTGTTTTTGTGTTGTTGTTGTTTTTTGTTTGGTTGGGTTTTTTGGGTTTTTTTTTTTCTGTTTGTTTATTTTTTGGGGTTTTTTTTGTTGTCTTGTAAAAAATGGCACTTAGAGCTATTTTTAAACCTTTAGGGGTGTTATGGAGATACCATGGACACCATCCTCAAGGGTTGAACAGACTCAGGACTCACTGCTGTAGTAGGGAAAGAGTTGGGGTGGGATTCACGGGGCACCAGGCTGAATGTGAACAAAGCACAGATGAGCCGAACTGCTGCCTCAGGGGGATTGCGGCCAAGTCAAGGGAAATTGTTCATCCTTGTGAGCAGCAGTGGGGAGGCCACCTCGCTGTCAGCCAGGGGAAGGGGAGGGCGAGCTGGGAGCTGCTCTCTGCTGCAGCTGCTTGGGAGCAGTTGCAAGGAAACAGAGCCAAAGACACCTCAGCGATGCCAAATGAGATAACTGGGGATGGTGGGGGGACCACCAGCACAGGGGACCTTCAGAGATTTGGGATGGACCTCAGGAAATGTTTCTTCACCTGAGTGTGGTCCAGCTCTGAAACAGAACCATGGGGATCTCTGTCCTTGGGGGTTTCCAGACTCAGGCAGGCAAAGCCACATCCTCCCCAATGCTGCAATAGTTCTGCCATGAGCAGGGAGCTGGACAGGCATCCCTGAGTCCTTCCTGCAGCTCTGCTGGGACCCACAGC
>VYZT01004753.1:11796-22096 GCA_013400735.1 Pomatostomus ruficeps | reverse complement strand
CCGGCACCGGGACCTGTTGCTGCCGCCGTCCCGCGGCTCGCTCGGAGCGAACCCCGCGGGGAGCGGGGCTGGGGTCGGAGCCTCGCAGCCCCCGGCCCCGGCGCAGGGCGGGGAGGGAGGGGGACACGTGGCAGTGACGGGACCCGGAACATTGCCAGCCCACGGAAAGAGCGATGGTTCGGGGCGCGGAGTGACCGGCCAGTCCCTGCCCGCCGTGCCCCGGCCGGGGTGAGGGTCCCCAGCGTTTGGGAGCCGGAGGGGGCTCCCCCTGTCCCCCGCACCCACGAGTAGGGTGCTGTCTGCCGAGGGTGCAAGGGGACACCCGGTTACACGAAAGTTGCCCTTCTTCAGGCAAAGGGAGAACTGGGCCGGCGTGTCCTTGTCTCGCCGTGTTCCTTAGCTGGGAAATGCCCCTTTAAAACTACCAAAGCGGAACGAAGGGAGGGATATAAAGCCCCTGGAGATGTTCAGGCGGTGGGGTGTTAAAGCGGCACACTGGGGCTCGGAGATGTGTGCTCCCGGCAAGCGGAGCAGCGGGAAGCCTCGCTGTTACAATGCCTCTTTTTCCCTTCCAAGCTGTCCCGCTCCTTAGTGACTCGCCTGAACTTCAGGCTGGAAACTTCTTGCGGCAGGGATGGCGTTCCTGCTTTTCCGCCTGCCTTTGATTTTCACGCGGCTCCGAGCGTGTTGGAAGCTGTGACAGCAGGATGGAAAGGGCAGCGGACAGGCAGGGGTATGGCTGTCACGGAGCGTGGCTCTGAGAGGCAGCGGGCTCGGCAGCGCCGGGGGCTGTGACAAGGCAGCTCTCGCCTCTTGACGTGGCTTCTCCTCCCAGCTCCGAGGGGACACAGGCGCAGCCTCCGGCTCCCTCTGGAAGTGGAAAGGTTTGCAATGTGAATGTGCGGGTGCTGGAGCTGGCTCGACGCTGCTGGCCGTCTCTGCACGGTGCCCCAGCCTTGCCAGCGCGTTTTTTGGGAAGCACAGACCCCCTTTCGTAACCACCCTTTGACTGCCAAATTATTGCTTGCTCTGGGGCTCTCCCAGGAAAAGAGAACCTTCCCTTGGTTTAGTTAAAACTTTATTTTTGCAGTGACGTATGTGGAAAAGAAGTAGTTGCCATCAAAACTGGGCAGTGGAAGCTTTTGTGGAGGGTGGGGCAGGCTTAGTAGGGCAGGACATCACTGCTCACCGGGCTGCTGGCATGTCACTGTTCATGTGCCAGCCGTGTTTCACCCGGGGACACTGGGTGTCCTGCCACGGGACATGGCGAGGGGCTGGCCGGACAGCGGGGAGCCGAGCGAGAGCCGGGCTGGCCGGGGTTCTTAGCCCTGGCAGGGCTCTCTGCGCTGGCACCCGGGCGAGAGGAGCCGCAGCCGCAAGGACGGAGCAGCCCCCGCCGGGGCCTCTGACAGCTGATAACCGGAGCCCTCGCAGGGCTTGGCAGGCGGCTGAGCGAGGAAATGCCTGTGGCACTGGCTGGGAGCAGCCCGGGGCGGGCAGTGGCAGCGGGCTGGGCTCAGCATCTCCCTCTGGGATGAGGATGATCTCTTGGAGGCTCCTCGGGACAGGCTGTCCCCGGGCGCAGGGCACGTCGGGCACCGCTGACCCCGGCTGCCATGGGCAGCGGCTGCTGCATCCCCGTGCCTTGGCACGGAGGCAGCTCGGATCTCCCCGCGGGTTCAAAAGTCAATGTGCAAATTGATCTCCTGGAGCCGCCGGGGGTTTGAATAGCATTTTTTCAGTCGGGGCAGCGGGGAGGAGCTGGTAAATAGGGCTGCTGTGTGGAGAGGAGCACGCAGCCAGGTTGGTTCACCTCTCCCTGACTCTTTGGCCTCTCCAAAAACATGCAGCTGTCTTTATCTGTTGAGATCATGAAGTCCTTGGAGCCAGGATAGTTGCTCAGCACACATGATTAATAATGCAAATAAAGGCACGCTTTCCTGCCAAAACCGATGGGGAGATGGCCAGGTTACGTGTTTGCTCTGTGAATAATCTGTGACCAATCTGAGCGGTTTTGGAGCAATCGCTTCATCTGCTGTAAAGCCTTGTGGTACTTTGGCTGCCGTGGTTGGTACAGGTGTCCTGTGGGTACCTGGGAGGGTGGGCAGTGGGCTGACCTGGCACTCAGGCTCAGCCTTGCTGGGACCATCTGGAACTGGAGCATCCCCCTCCCCACCCACTGCTCCGAGCGCTCCAACAGCCAGAACCTGTCTCTTCTGTTTCAAGGTGGCCGAGAGAATAAAATGCCCATCCTGATCTCCAAGATCTTCAAGGGGCTGGCAGCGGATCAGACCGAGGCGCTGTACGTGGGGGATGCCATCCTCGCCGTCAATGGCACCGACCTGTCCGAGGCCACGCACGACGAGGCTGTGCAGGCCTTGAAGAAGACGGGCAAGGAAGTGGTCTTGGAAGGTAGGAGAGCAGGATGTGATGGGGGAGAAGGGTTCTCCTCTACTGGGATGGCACAGGGGTGGCATATCATCTGCAGCTGCATTTTGCATACCCTTTCAAATGGAAAACAGCATATGCAGAGTAATTTGTCTGCTCATCCGGAGAGCTGGGATCTCCCTGTCTCCCTCCCCAGAGGGAGGGATGTGTGTGCCAGTCCTTCGTGCCCAGAGGCTCTGTCTCCCCACTGTGGGATCACGGGCAGGCAGCAGTGGGAGGTGTGGGACGAGTTTCTGGGATTTGGGATTCTTCCATTGCACAGCATCACCCCCACGTCTGCAGTTCCTGGGGCAAGTGAAAACATTTTGTGCTTTTCCCGTGGTTTTAATTTAAACCCACATCCCTAGCTGGCGTAGGTTTGTGCCAGCGGGGAGGGGGTGCGCTGGCCCCCTACTCCTGCTGAGCACCTTGGGGTTTGCTGGGTGGGTTTTGGGCAGGCAGGAGCAGCAGGTGGAGGGTGAGGCAGGGCCTGCTCAGGAACTGCCCACACAGGGGGTGCTGCCCACCCAGGGGTGCAGCTGAAGGAGCTGCCCACCCAGGGGATCCCTGACAGCTGAGGCTGCAAACATCCCAGGGACGCAGCCTTCACCATCCTGGAGCAGACTGTTCCCGGGCAACGGGCTTCCTCTTGGTACCAGGCAGATGATCCCTGGTATCTCCCAGCCCTGGCACACTGCAGGAGTGCCCTCAAACCCTGCATGAGAACTGGGTGAGGGTTAATGGGTTGGGACCATGGGAGCCATGAAGGAGAGACCCCATTCTTCCCTGGTTACCCTTCACATCCCATCTGTCCTGTTTGCCCACCCTGTGCCAGCTTGGCCAGGCTGGGATGAACATCCCAGATCTGTCCCTCAGGACAGGGCCCTTCCCCTCCCCTCGCTTCCAGCCAGCCCCTGGGGTCACCGTGCTTAACAGAGGGGGTCTTGGCACCAGAGACCCTTCCCAGATCCCACAGGGAGGTTTGGTTTGGGGGCAGTGCTGGGGGCTGTCCCTGGACAAAGCAGAGTTGTGTGTGCTGTGCTGCCAGCGACCACCGTGGCTCCGGCTTTCCTGTGCCTTCCCCAGATTGTCTCAGCTCCAGATTTTCATTTTTAGCTTCGCTCAGCCCTTTCTGCTGTGGGTTCCTCCTCTCCTGGGAGCCTGAGGACCACGGTTCAGCCGGAGGAATGTGCTGCTCTGCACAGCTGCTGGGAGCAGATAGGATTGGTGGTGGGGTGGTTTTGTTGTTTTTTTTTTTCTGGTCAAAGAGAAATACAAGAGCTTCTTTCTTTGTGAGTCTGCGAAATTCCTGCCTGGAGCCGCTGCTCTCAGACCACCCTCCCTCTGTTATTTTCTGTTCATCCTTTGGTGTGGGTTTCCTTTCTGCCAGAGGTCCCGCCAGAGGTGGAGAGGAGCTGCCCTTTCTGGGGAGAACAATTTCTCTCCCTGGCCCCCTCCTCCTCCTCCATCCCCTGGGAGGCAGCTGCAGGCAGGGCCTTTGCTGTAGCTTGCTGAGCTCAGGTATGACCTGCTGGGCTTCTTAATTAATTAAAACTCCCAGCAAGTCCCCTTGGGAGGAGAGCAGGGCTGGGCTGGCTCCCACTGCAGCGCTCTGGAGCTCTGGGATGAGTTTGTATCGGTGTTGTTGGGGTCCAGCCAGAGCAGGGAAGGGATCTCTGCTGCTCACCTGATCACTGATAAATGTGGTACATCTCCATCCCCTCCCTGGTCTGGGTTTACTGGCACAGTGCAGCTCTGCCATGGGGATTGGAGGGGCTGACACTGTGCCATGGCCAGGCTGTCACTGCCCTGTGCAGGTGCCTCTGGACAGGGTGTCCCCTGCCTTGTACCTGCCACCCTTGTGTCTCTCCAGGAGCTGGTTGGACCAACACCCTGCCCCAGGGAAGGGTGGCAGGGCTGTGGGGCAGGGGATGGCCTTAAAGTGCCTCAAGGGTGTTAAACAGGGGCTTCCCTGCTGCTTTCTCCTGCTTGGAGAAGGCAGAGCTTAAAAAAGAGCACCTTAGCATTACTCAGACAGTTTCGGGTCCCTGCATGGTGCCAGGTGTGGCTCCAGCTTTCCTTATGGTGCTCTGAGTGCTAAAACAGAGAATTTGGCACAGCCAGTGTCTCTTTGCTGCCTCGCTCTTCTTGGCTGCAGTCATTCCTGGGATTAGGAGTTTTTAGGGTGGCATTGCAGCAGGTAACAAAACTGGGAGAGCTGGCACCTCCTCACAGCTGAGCTGAGACTCCCCAAAGTGGCAGAGCTGGGAGCTGGCACGTTTCAATGTGAGCATCCACATGCCAGATTTCACCCTGGGCTGCTCAGCTTGGCTTCAGGCTCCTGGGTGTCATTGCTGCCCAGGCGTGAGGACACGCAGATACCTCTCCGTGTGTCCTGCCAAGATTTTTTTTGGATGTGCCAAACTGCTCCCTTGGTATTTGCAGGAGGAGTTGGACTGTATTTATATTACATTGTTATTTCGGGGAGAGTGGCTCTCCCTTGCCTTATTCTTCCCTTGTTTTTTTTCCTTCTTTTCATTGCTTGGAATCCAGAGGCTCTCCTTGGCAGGGGGAAGGCTGATAAACATCCTTCCAGCTGCCCTGGGAAGGGGTCTGGGGACAGGAGTGGATTTCCTGCTGAGGCCCCTGTGCTGTATTGTCACGGGGGGAGAACTGGGAGCAGCGAGGAGGAGGAGTCGGGGCAGCTGTGGGCATCTCACATCCATGACTTATTTGCCACAAGGATTCTCCTGGGGCTATTCTCTGCTCTTTAGGACTTGTTTGGCCAAGTAATGGCTTGAAAGCTGAAAATTCAAAAAAATTGGTGCTGGGAGAGAGTGGGGCTGGGGATTCTCTGGCGTGCTGGTTGCCATAACCGTGGGAAGGAAGGCTTTGGGTCTGCACCGGGGATGAGACCAAGAAGTGATGGGGCACATCTGCCAACTCCTCACCTCGCTGCTCTGAAGCTTTGCTTTCCCTGAGGAGGTTCCTGGGTTTGTTTCTCCTCCCCTGGGAACACGGAGGGCTGTCCCATGATCTCCCGGCTGCCAGTGCAGCACAGGGGAAGGTTTAGCAAGGAGCTGGGGCATGGGATGTGGCACTGAGCGCAAGGGCAGGGTCCTGGGGCAGGAGGGACAGCAGTGGCACCTCACCCTGCAGCATCCTATGGCATCTTGAAGGACTTCAGCTGAAGCAGCTGGGACAGGAGCTGCTGTCATGTTCATGCTTGGAACCAGGAGCAGGGTCCCAGGGTGGGATGCTGGGGGACTGTGTTAACTGTTTTGGAAGCACATCAGAGCATCAGCTTGGAGCTTGCGGGTCATTTCAGGGGGTGTGTGGCATTTATTTGGGATGTGTGTTTGCTGAGCCCCCCAGTTTAACACACCAGTTTTGCATCATTAATTCTGAGGCGGAGAGGGACCAGCTGGAGGTGGGATTAGCATCTCTGTAGGGCCAGCACTGGATCTCCACAACCTCTCTGGAAGATTTCCGGATGTGATGGCCTAGCTGAGCTGTGTAGATGCTGCTGGGGAGATTTTGGCAGGAGAAACAGCAGCCCCATCCTACTCCTGACCAGAAATGCAGGCTGGAACCTCTTCTTTGAATCCGTTCTGTGATCTGTANGCACCATCCTACTCCTGACCAGAAATGCAGGCTGGAATCTCTTTGAATCCATGCTGTGATCTGCGGGCTGAAGCAGAGTGTGCTGGTGACCCAAGCAGTAGGAGGGTGCTCTTGAATGTGCTCTGGGTGTCCTGTGGTCTGTTTTCCTGCCTGGAGGAAGCCTTGTGGCTCCTCAGTGCAGCTCTGCAGGGTCAGGCTTGGCTCTGGGTGCTGCTGATCCCTACTGCCCACACACACCGAGGGATGTGTGGGGCAAGTTGTGCTGACTCAGGATCCAGGGTGCCAGGAGTGGTTGGTTTGTGCTTGTTCTCCATCCTCATGGGCTGAGGAGAGGGAGAATTTTGTACTGAAGAAGTAAAACCAAGGAATTTTGATGGTTCTGCCTCTTTCTGGTATGCTGGGAAGAAAAGAATGTGGCTGCAACACAGAGGCAGACCCGGGGCCTTTGGTTAAACGTGTCCCTGGTGCAGCTCACTCCAAGGTTCAGGGCACATGGGATGCTCCAGTGATCGGGAGCCGCTGTGCCACCACCCCGTTGCAGAGGCACTGTCCTGGCATGGGACTGGCGGCCACAAACCCAGAGACTTTTGCTAAAGTCTCTAAAATAAAATTTTCCTTAGTGTGAAGCCCTGAGCAGTTAAAGGTGCTATTTGTCCCTTGGTGAGGATCAGTGGGACAGGCCCTTGCCCTGGAGAGCCCGTGTGGCTTTGGGGGCTGTGTGGATTAGCCCAGCAGCCCCGGAGGGCTGTGTGCCTGCCAGAGGTGTCTTTAAATCAACAGCAGCCAGGCCGTGTTGCTGCCCAGTGGTTTTTGGAGGCTGCAGGCTGCCAGGAGGTAGGCAGGAGCCCCAGCACTGCAAGGTGCTAATTAGAAGAAAAAAAAAAATTCAAGAATTACAGTTACCACTAGCAGAGGTGATGCATGATACAGCCTGAGTTGTTTGCTTTAATTAGATGGAGGTAATTAATTAATCCATTCAATACCAGCTGGAGTGAAGGGGCCGGCAGAAGTGTAAGCCCACTGTGAAGCCGGTGCTGGGGTCACTGGAGGGGACAGCAGCTCCTATGGGATGGTGGCCTGGCCTTGTCTGGGGAGCCTCCAGCACCTCCCAGCTCCCCGTGCTGTCTCAAAACCCTGTCGTGCTTCGTGCCCAGCCTGAAATCCTCCTTAAAGCCACTCACCACACACACTGCCTGTTGCCTCATTCTCCGTGGCCTGTCCCGGACTGGGCACTGCTCCTGTCCTCCTTGGCTCCCTGGGGACGTGACCCCGCCACCGCCCAGCTCATGCCGGTGACGTCCCCCGCGTGCCCGGGGAGCCAGGGGCTGGCGCAGGGCCGCCGCTCGGGTTTCAGCAGCTCAATGGCATCTTTCTGAACTCCAATTAGTTCCCAGGCCCCGGGATAATGGCAGGTCCCCGCTGCCAAGATTAATGGCTCGGGTCAGCTCCAGCGCGGCTCGGATGCCTGCGGGAACGTGGCTATTTTTGTAACGGGAGGCGCAGGGCACGAGGCCCGTGGCCCCCCGCCGCCGCCTTGGCCCCGGGGCCACCGCGGCGTGACCTGGCCCACGTGGCACAGCCCCGGGGCCATTTATAGCCCTGTCCCGCGGGGCACCCACGGGGCTCTGGCTCCCCGCAGCTCCTGCACGGCTGCGAGGGCTTAGAGGTTTTAGGGAGCTCGCTGGGATAGGAATGAAGAGGGACAGCACAGGATATCCTGAGTGGGAAGAGACCCACCAGGATCATCCAGTGCAGCTCCTGGCCCTGCACAGACACCCCAACAATCCCACCCTCAGAGCATTGTCCAAACGCTCCTGGAGCTCTGGCAGCCTCGGGGCTGTGGCCACAGGGGAAGGTGGGTGGGAGATGGGTAGTGGTGGCCAGTTTGGGAGTGGGTGGCTCTGCATGCAGACTCTTCCCTGGTGGGAAAAGGGCTCCTTTCTGGCAGCACAACAGGCTCCTGGGGCTTGGCTGCAGCGATGGAGATGGGCCCATCCAGCCACTTACAAAGCCAAGCTCGTGTCCCCCATCCTGCCACCCACTCTGCTGGCTTGCACCGGGAGTGGAACCCAGACCAGGCTGGGGACGTGGCTGCAGGCACGCGTCTGTCCCGTGGTGTTTTCCTAAGGGCCTCCGAAGGGAAACCCTTCCCTGGAGTCAGTAGCTGCTCCCACGCTGCCCCAGGGCAGGACCAGCACTGGCAGCCCGCCTGCTCAGCCGGAGTTTTTTAGCCAACATTTCCAAACTCATTTTCAGGCTGTGGCTGTGGGGCCCCATCACTTTGTGGTGCCTTTCATCTCCCCCTTCCCCCAAACCTCTGGAGCCGGCTGCCATCCCAGCGTGGCTCTGAGGGCTCTGCCTCTGGAGCCTGGCTTGCTGGGAACTTATTTCTTGTGCCTGGTTTGAGGCTCACGGGGCAGGGCTGTGCGAGCAGAGAGCACGCTCTCCAAGGCTTTTCCTGGGGCCAAGCCAGGGTATTTGAGAGTTGTTCCTCAGCTGGCAGCAGGACTGGCTGTACCAGCACAGTTTGGACTGTGTAATTTTGGCCTGGGACTCTTTCCCATTCCCCACCCCTGGCTTTGTGTGCTGCCCCAGGGAACTGCTCAGGCCTGGATCTGTGAACTGATCTGGGGTAAAGGGAATAAGAAAGTGGGGAAAGGGCATTTTTAGCCCTCTTGGGGAGCTCCCCAGGCTAGCATGGTAGGGCTGAGGTAGTGGGAGGGTTCAAGGTGTTATGTGAGGATGGGGAGGCCCTGGCAAAGGGTGCCCAGAGCAGCTGTGGCTGCCCCATCCCTGCAAATGTCCAAGGCCAGGTTGGACAGGGCTTGGAGCCACCTGGGCTAGTGGAAGGTGTCCCTGCCCGTGGAATGAGGGGGTTGAAATGGGATGATCTCTTGAGATCCCTTCCAACCCAAACCATTCTGTGATTCTGTGTCACTCCCTGTGTGACCTCACCCACCTGTGCCATGCACCCACAGGGGAAGGGGACCCACAGCACCCATGGGTGGCAGCTCTGGGGAGGCGATGGATGCAAGGAGGGTGCAGGGGGATTCAGCGGGGTGGGATGAGGCCACCCTGGCCTGTGCCATGTCCTCAGCGGGTGCTGCCTCTCTTGCAGTGAAGTACATGAAGGAGATCTCGCCCTACTTCAAGAACTCCTCGGCGGGGGCGACGGTCAGCTGGGACCCCTCTCCCGCTGGCCAGCAGAAGCGGCCATCCCCCCTGCTGCCCTCTCGGGAGCTCCGGGAGAGCCGGAGCGTCCCTCTGAAGATGTGCTATGTGTCCCGCAAGTGCCTCCCCACCGACCCGGAGCACAGGTCAGCGATGGCTCCAGGGCTGGCGATGCCACTGCGGTGCCCTGGCGAGCCGAGGGCGGGCAGGGACTCACGGGGGGCCGTGTCCCTGCAGGTACCTGGAGGTGTGCTCAGCGGATGGGCGCGTTGCCCTCTTCCTGCGGGCGAAGGACGAGGCCACGGCGCAGTCGTGGCTCAACGCCATCCAGGCCAACGCGGCCGTGCTGCTGCCGCGGGTGAAGGAGGAGCTGCGGGCACAGCTGGCGGGGGCTGGCACGGTGGCTGGACGGGATGTCAAGCACATAGGCTGGCTGACTGAGCAGGTATGCCCTCGTCCCCGCCACCCCGTGCCACCATGCTACCGGTGGCCCTGATCCGGTGGCCCTGATCCGGTGTCCCTGATCCCGTTCCTTGCAGCTCCCCAGTGCAGGCACCAGGAACCTGCTGGCCGTGCTCACGGAGAAGGAGCTGCTGCTCTACGGGAGCCTGCCCCAGAGCCGGGATGCGCTGGGCAAACCCACACACAGCTACCCCCTCATCGCCACCAGGTAGGGGCCACCAGCTCAGTGCCCTCCTGCCCCGCTCAAGGATGGGGTGGTGGCAGTCCCTGGTAGGGTCTGGGCGTTGGGTGGTGTCAGACCCATCAAAGCGGTGACAGTGACCAGGGATGCTGGCAAGGGCTGGGGGTCAGGAGAGAACTCCAGGGTGGTGGCAGTGGTGGCAGAGACGTTTGAGGTGGTGGAGTCCAGGGGTGGTGTCAGAGCAGTGGGAATGGTGACAGTATCCAAGGGTTGGTGGTGGCAGAAGCCCGGGCATAGTGCGGGGATTTGGGGCGCGGGGATGGTGACAGTGCCCAGGGGTGGTGTCAGGGCGGTGGGGACAGCAGTGCTGAGTCCCGGTGGTGGGGCGGGGGTCGGGACGGGTTTCCAGGGGAGGATTCAGGGCAGGGTTTGGGG
>VYZT01004751.1:0-16043 GCA_013400735.1 Pomatostomus ruficeps | reverse complement strand
AAAAAAAAAAAAAAAAAAAAAAAAAAAAGACAGGGAAATGAAAGAATTGCTCATAGGCAGACAGATAATGTATTTAAGCTCAATGTAGAGGCCCCATGAATTGTAGTGGATGTCTCAATTCCAAGTCCATTTCCTTGATTAAAAGGCTACATTAAGCTTTTGTCCCATATTAGCATCTTGATTCCACAAAATCACTAATACACTGGTTGTCCACTACCACCTAACCATGGTGTGATTTTATAGACAGGTGAACCTGAAATCTCCTGGACTCTTTTGAAGCACTAAAATTGTAGGCACGTTTTTCTAAGGTTGCATTAGAAGTTCGAATTTTTGTTTGCTGAAATTTAAAACATCAGGTTATATTTACAGCTCTACTTTCTGAAGCTCAGTATCAATATACATGTTCTCTCTGATGGTTCTGAAGATTTGAGAGAAATCATGAAAATAACCTTAGTGGTACATAAAACCAGTGTCTGTTTATTTGGATTAATGATCAAATGGTTAAAACTAATTTTAACTCTGAGATTATTAATTAAGCTTGCAAATGTGAATGCAGGAATACTACTTCCTTTGTAAGCAGTTGATAATTTTGCATATCTATGTCAGTATATAATTTTCAGATCTTTTTCCACACATTTTGATGTCAATAGGACTTTTGAGTGGCCATAGTAGTGAATTTAACTGTCCATTTGAGTTTCACAACATTCCACCGAGACCATTTCTAGTATTTATTATTTTCAAGTCTGCTATTTAGCTGTCCTGAGGATTTGTATTTTCATGCCATTCACAGGAAAACTTTTCACCTAGGTTAAAAAAGAGCTTTTCCTCTGTGTATAGGAAAAGCTATATGTATGCACATACATGTGTGTATATGTATGTGTATCCATATGGCCATGTATGTATGAAGCTTCTGCACTTCTACTTTTCTCTGTATGTCCTGTCTCTTATCATATGCCTGACTTGCCAGAGGCTCATCTGATGCCTTAGAATTTTAGCTTCTATATTTTTCATGT
The DNA here is from genome assembly GCA_013400735.1 of Pomatostomus ruficeps. Classification (NCBI taxonomy): domain Eukaryota; kingdom Metazoa; phylum Chordata; class Aves; order Passeriformes; family Timaliidae; genus Pomatostomus; species Pomatostomus ruficeps. The sequence goes on along the minus strand of VYZT01004751.1, from coordinate 15,030 downwards.
ATCTTTAATCCTGTAATTCTATAGTGTATAATTCTAGACTCCATATACAGTGCTAGCTACTGTTCTCCCATTTTGGTCAGACAAAACAATTCCTCTCTAGTCCTGAAACTCAAGGACACCTCACTGTCTCACGACCCAAGAGATGTAAACAACAGTGAATTGGGAAGAGCAAACTTGGAGTAAATTACTTAGTTACCTGAAGCTGTAATTGGAGGATTAACCCCCGATATGCAAATGGACCAAACTCATAAAAGTATGAAAAACCCTTGATCCATTGTTCATTTTAGGGTATAGCCCTTGGGTGGGTTTTGACTGCCCTAAATGTACCAGAAGGCCTTCAATAAATATAACTGCTTTTTATTCTCTTAATTTAGTCAAGCCTCTGTTTTTAAGTAGTCTCAATAAGGCATCACATCCTCCACGGGATCTAAACCAGCAGGTGATCACTGTTTGCTCAGGATATCGGTGACTGTGATGAGATCCTGGCCAGGGACTGCTGCACTCCCCGCTGCTCTGCACAGAGCTGCTGCCTTTCCCTGGAAAGCAAAGCAAGGAGCAGATCAGTGCAGTGCTGAGCTGCACCCAGCATGGTGTCAGGGTACAGATAGGAAACATACCACAGCTTAAGAGTCAGAAGTAAGCTTGCATTCCACGTTTTAGAGATGCACCAATAACAAGGAGAAGAAGATATTAAGTGGATTAAAAAGACTGTTAATAAAGAATGCTTCTCACATCTTCAAGGCATGACTTTCAAAGACTCCCTGCCTTGTACTATCAGTGGTCCCAGGGAATTTGCTGAAATTTTGCTGTTGATTTCCGTGAAAGCAAAGTTATTCTAAAGATGATCACTCATAAAATCTGCTCATTACTACGTTCATGAGTATCTTGACTAGATTACTCCCATCTTTAGACATCTTACATACTCTGTGTTTTCATGCTTTGCATTGTATTTAAGGCAGCTACTGCTTTTCCTCAGGATTCCCATTAATATTTCAACTGTAACACTCAGTTCCAAAGGCAGGGGAATTCTGGTTCTTTTAGAATATGGAAGTTGGACTCTCTCCTGTGCCTGAAAGATAATTAATGATATGAAACTTTACCATTGCATAATTTTATATTTAATTTCAAATGCAATGTATTTAATTATGGATTTTTTTCTTATTTTAGCTTATTTCAAGCAAGACAACTAAGCAACAAGAAAACAAGATTGTTATGTGAGCTCTCTGTTCTTCAGAGAGATTAATATTTTTCCTCTTCAAATATTTTTTGCTTACATAAGTCTATAAAGTATTTAGGACATGATGTAGGTGACCTATATCCTAGTATGAATTGGTATAGTACCATTAAAACTATGTCTTCAAGTATTCATGCAGGGTTGTTGCCATACTACATTGCTTAAGAAGCCCCCACATCCTTGCCCTCATGCAAATTTTTTTCTAAATGGAAGAATAATTAGCATCACACCAACCAGGTCAGGACTGTCATGAATCTGATCACATTTATCTTCTTCCCCTTAGGTTGTGTATATGAATTACAAAACACATTATAATGTAAACATATTTAATTTCAGAAAACCTACTTTTGTTTCATATATGCATTTTAGGTGGTGATTTATTGTACTTATTTATTCTTGGGGCCTCAATCTATATTTTATTATCTGTAAAGGTGAAGCAGTGCTAAAAGACCATAAGCAATCTTATTCATGTTGGTGTATCTCTGAGTATTTCTTCAGTGAAACAACTGTTCTCAAAGTAAAAACCAGAGACTCCCAATAGGCAAGGAGCTATGCAGAACACATCTGTTGACTTCAGAATCTTCAGACTTAAGTTTGTTTAAAATTAGAAGGCACAACTCTGATTATGCTGAAGAAGAATGTGCTCCAAAGCTAATAATAATCGAGGCGATGTAGAGCATTGATGTTTTTACAAATGATCTTCCATTTATATTTTCATAGAATTATAGAATAATTTGGGCTGGAAGGTATGTGCCACAGCTATTCACATGCTATGAAATTGCTTCTTATATAGTTGAAGCCACTGAGTATTTAGAGGATAAGATATCAGGTGGCTTCATTCATTTCTCAAATCATGAATTCTGTTTTAAACTCTCAAAAAAACAACATAACGTCTAAAAGCAATGTATACAAGTACATATTGTGCTCTCTGTAAATATATGCATGACACTATTCAAAACAGAAAGTTGAGTTTACATAATCTCTATGAATAAGTAATAAGTAATCACAAGTCAGTACTAAGTGGTAAACTTTTCTAAATCCTCTTGTTGGAAACTGTATCTTTTAAAAATTTCTATTTCTGTTTCTTTAGTAAGAATTGTCTAGGTCTTGCTTTGGGAAGGAATTTCCTCCGTTTTGTTTTAGAAAGATAGGTTTAATAGCTCGTCTGGCTGGGATGATGCACGGGAGATATGCAAAGAACATCAAGGATTATCAGGGGCTGATAATGAACCATCAACCCGAGACAATGCCCTGAGCAGAGCAAAACCACCTATTCCGGGAAAGGACTGATAAGAAGTATCACAAAATGGAAATTTAATCAACACCGAAGATGAAGAAACTCAGACCCAATGAGAACCTGGATACTGGGGTTTACCTCATTTTGTACCAATAAGCTTTGAAATAATGTGTTCCTATGAGTCTTGAGTGTATAAAATCTAAGGAAAACTTCAGGAGAAACATGTGTGTTGGGAATATTCTTCCTGGGCACATCCTGGCCAGAATAAAGTAATGCCTGATTCTCTATCACTTCAAATATAGTGTTAGAGGGTTTTTATTTTCTTCCCGGGTTTCGGTGACACTCTCATGGCTGAACTGAACAAACACTGAGGCAAGGTACATAAGCCTGTCTTCATTTTCTGAGCTCTCCTTCACTCATACTAAAAATGAATTAAAACACGGAAAGCAAATAATAAATTACCTTCCTATATTAAGAATTATTACTCTTCCTTATGAACTGTCAGCTTGGCACTACTTCGAATTATTATGACATGGTGACCTTTTCGTGGAAGAGGTGGTCACTGCTAACTCTGTGCAATGACTTTCAGATAATATAGTCTGAGCCTTCCTGTAATTTAAAACTGAAAGAAGCCCAGCAGCCTGTAATGCTGAGTGCCTGACAATGATCATTGTGTTCAGGAAGGTTTTAATGACACACCTAACTACGTCACTGCTTGGCTTTGTGAGTGTTTTCTTTTACATAAACTGTCCTCAAAGATTAGAGTATAAACATTTGTTTGTAGCAAGGGATCATAGTGAAACTGCCAAGTAGAGAAGCTAAGCACAGGGATTCATTATTCACTGAAATCTTTAAAAAACATGTAAGTGTTGTCAAACCTGTATTGCCAGAAATTATGTAATGTGCAGAGAAATCATAAGAAAACAGGTTCACATTTATCTTATTTTCCTCATGCTAGAACAGCAATATATTATGGATATGATTATTATTTGAGATGGAATAACTAAATGGAGTGCTTTTTAAAAGAGAAAAATTGAAAAGTGTGCCAAAGATACACACAGATGATACTATTCATTTAAAAAACAACAGAAAGTGTTTACAAAACAGTATAGTTGTAAATTCTGGCTTTAATTAAATAGTCATAATACTGATAGAAAATTCAGAAAAGTGCTGTGTATAGAGCATAGTAAACAGCTTCAGTCTTCCCAGCTCTGAAATTAAGTGAGACCTTTACCTCCACCTCAGTGAAGGCCCAAAAGAAAGCATTTTCTTTTTATGAAACTATGTGTGAATGAAACCTTTCTGGAACCATGCTTGCTGTATTCACACCAAAGAATTAAGTGTGATGGAAATTTCTAGTGTTACCTAATAATGCATTTTCTTCCACTCCTGAAATGCATATTGAAATTGCAAAATTGGCTCAGGTTGCATTAACTAGGCCTCCTAAATCGCAATGCAGTTTTGATTGAAAGACATATATACTTTTTTCCCCAGAACATTGTCTGCTGTAGTGCAAAAATAAAGAGTATCCTTTGACAGGATATCTTGATGGTGCTTTATTTGCTTCTTCTTCATTATTCTAGGTGCATGGATCCATCCATTATTTACTGAGGCACTCAGAATTCTTCATTCTCTCATGAGCTCTTCTAAATGCTTCCCAGTGCATCCAATGCATTTTTAAAACATGCTAATGAAATTATCTATGCAGTCCTTCTGTGAGGTAACTCCATTTCATACCTGGAGAATTATCAAAAATAGCTTAAGGCCAAAATTATCCAAAGGATCCATTTTTCAGAGTGCTAATTTGAAATGCACAGAGGTGATTTTTTTTGAATACGTAGTACTTTGACAGCATTTGTATGCATTTTACCTCCCCAAATGATGAAAGGAGAGCTCCTCATTCTATTCTGCAAAACAGAGCTAAAGTGAGTTCCTTGACATACCCAAACCCACACACTAACAGTCTTGTTTAAATGAACTGTTCAGCCTCTCACAAAGCCAATCAGTGACACAAGCAAGGACACCCTACACTTGTCTAGGGTGTCACTTTTTTTTGGTCAGCCCTCACCTTGTTCTCTGAGGTTCTCAATGGATGCAGCAGAGATACTCAGATCACTCACTCATTATTATTATTATNTCATCATCATCATCATCATCATTATTTTTATTGCCTTGGTACTGCTCTTCTATTTGTTCTTTGTAATTACCCCTGTTGCTACCAATTACTGTGTCAACAGCCTAGGTACATTCTATATTCCCAGTCCAAGCTAGTTCACATAAATCAACTGAGAGTGGAAGGGTCACAGTAGGCAGAGCAGAACATTAACTACCATTTGCATATTGTAATTTGTTAAAAGTTTATCCATTGGCCAAGTTTGGGATAACATTAACAACTTTTTTAAAATTATGGTTACTTTATTACACTTAATAAAATAAGAAAACATTACATATTTCAAAAGAAGGAAAACTATCTCTGCTTTAAACACTTATTAATATAAGGAATCAAAATATTTTTCCTAATATCTTTCTGGGCAAAGACTGAAGTATTTTAAATTCTATTTCCTCTGCAATTTCTCTCTTTAGTAGGCATAGTATGAAAAATTCCAATCTAAACAGTACATTGGGTCTGACAAGGCTAAAAGTAATTAAAAACTGAGTCTTTTAATGAAAACTTGTAGGCATCCTTAAGTATAGGCTTTAGTATTTACACCGCCTGTAACAAACAGTTGTACTGAATAAGAATAAAACCCAAATCTGTTGTTCAATTGTATTACTAGAACACTTAGGACTTTTATATTTTTCTAATACATCATGAACATATAAGATTCTATGTAAACCTTTTTAAAACCTCTTCAAAGCAATACTTTTTACATTAGTATTAGAAATAGATTCTTTAAATTATAAAGTACATGTTCTTTAACAATAAATGGGAAAGAGCAAGAGGAGTGGTTTTAGTCTATTTGCATGCTTTATAAGAAAAGAACTCAGACAAACAGAACCAGTTTGTCAGCAAGTACTAACAGAGTTGTTTCCCGCTAATAATACTGCATCTGTTATCTGCACAATGCTCAGAGACTCACTATTCAATTATTACAGGGTACAAAACCACCTCTCATGGTGAGGAGAATGTAGGTGAAGTCAGTTTGTCCTTTGCTTTGAACAAATTCCCTTGCTTCTGTGAAAGGAAGTGGAAATCCCACAGAACCAGTAAATCAGTACCAGAAGATGTTGACTGCTCCAAGGACAAGGCGGGTATGGCTTTGGTATAATTAGCAGACTTACTTATACAAACATGGAATGATAACATAGGCGTAAAAGGTTGTAAAATTGTCTCAAACCACAAATGCAGATCCTAGTAGGAGTGACTGGCATATCTTTCCCTGCATTGCCTTGAAGCCTTGAGAGGCTGGTGTCTTTCTAAGCTAGGTGGCCAGACTTCATAACTGTCTCAAACTTCGTAAAATTGCTTCCAAAAGAACACGAAATGCTTTTGAGAGAGAGATCAGCCTGAAGTCATCTGTTTGCTGACAGGTCTTTATCAGCACATGGCTCTCACCGCATAGCCACAGCTCATAAATGGTTTGATTTACACTGTGCTTCTGCTTATGTTTTCATTTGCAGTTAAATGTGTGAGTATAAAATTCTGTTAGCCAGTCTCAGAAATGCTTTACAACCATTTTTCAATCATGGTATAAACGAATACAGGACATACAAGCATGCACAGAATTCTAGTCCTCCTTTATTCTTTTAAAAAATCCAAATTCATAAATTCAATGTAATAAGGAAGCAATCTTTAAAAAAAGTGAGAAAGCAAATAATAATGTCATTATTCAATCTACACTAGTACAGTTTTGTTAAAGACAAGAATATGGAGATGTTAGTTCATACACATTCAAAACAGAAACAAATATTTCTTTTACTTGGACTAGAATGTTGGAACCTCCCATTTTATTTTCTCTAGTGAATGAGAGTGAAGATACAGAAAATGCTTTAGACTGGGAAATTATGATCTACTCAATTGCCTCAATTCAATAAAATATTTATGTGCCATAAACAAATATAGTTGAACTATGATCTTTTACTTTTTTTCCATCTGCCTTTATTCACTTTAGAGGCAACAGAAAACGACAGGACTAGTAATTATGTTATTATGTTTTGAACTGGTTTGAGTAGATAAATGAATGGATAGACATAAAAACAACCATAGAAGCATTTTGGTTGGAAGAAACCTTAAAGATCATCTGGTTCCAAACCTCCACCATGGACAGGAACAACTTCCACTAGACCAGGTTGCTCAAAGCACCTCCCAACCTGGCCTTGAATACTTCCAGGAATGGGACACACACAACTTCTCTGGAAAACCTGTTAAGTCCCTCACCACCCTTATTGTATAAAGTGTCTTCCTTGCATTCAATTTAAGTCTACCCTCTTTTATTTCAAAGCCATCACCCCTTGTGCTGCCACTGCAGGCCCTGGTTAAAAGTCCCTTTCCAGCTTGCTTATAAGGCCTCTGCTTTAATTTTTGCTGAGCAGTGCTGACACAGCATCAAGGCCTTTTCTGTCCCTCACTCATACCACCCCACCAGCGAGGGGCTGGGAGTGCACAAGGAGCTGGGAGGGGACACAGCTGGGGCAGGTGACCCCAATTGACCCAAGGGATATTCCAGACCATATGGCTTTGTGCTCAGCATATAAAGCTGCAAGAAGAAGAAAGAAGGGAGAACATTTGGAGTGATGATGTTTGTCTTCCCAAAACACCATTATGTGTGATGGAGCCCTGCTCTCCTGGAGGTAGCTGAACACCTGCCTGCCCATCGGAACCAGTGACTGAATACTACTCTGTGGCTACTTGTGAGGTGACAAATATGCCATTTCTGTTGAAAGTTTTGGTCTCTCTGGCCTTTCATGTTTCACGTTTGATAGATACAGCTTGGGAATGAAGTTACTAAATCAAGAAGGTGGCCTGGAAGGAAAATATTCAGTGTGCTTGTAGACATGTGTTTTGTTGTGGTTTTTTGTTACTGTTTTTATTAAGGATCTACAAGAGACACAGTAATTACAGTCTTCAGCTAGAAAACACATTGTTGCAAATATCATGCAAAGACTTTCTTTTAACACTGTAGTTCAGTAAAATTACCATTTTGTAGCTTCAGGAATACTAACATTTGTATTAAAATTTTCATCAATTTAAAAAAAGATGAACCAAGTAAATTCTGTGTGAATCCTATAGTATAATCCTGTGGTAAGAGTAGAGCATGAAACAAAGTGACAGTACTGGCTCAGGACCTAAAATATGACTCAACATCTAGTTTTCAGCTCTAGTCAGTAGTGGCAACTCAGAGAAAGGGAGAGAAAAAAGAAACACTTACAGAGATTTCTCCTTTGAGGAGCTTTCTGGTCCAAAGAAAGGTTTTAGAAAGGAGGCCAAGGGAATTATTAGATTCACAGAGAAGGTATTCACACATATCACGTCATGTGCTGCATCCAGGCACTGAGCTTGCACTCATCTCTGCATGTTCAAAGCTTCAGAAATATACAAAGGTTAGAAAAATGCCATCAATCAATTTGACATTGGGGACAACGCCACAAAACCAAAAAGAAAAACAAAAACTGTGAGGTGATGGTGTCAAAACCAGAAGAGTTTAAAACTGAGTCTTTTAATGAAAAAGGCCAGCTCCTGGTATACATCTACACTAACAAAATGGGCTGTGTTGTAGGCACAGGCACTTTTCAAACACTCCAGATCCCTTTTTTTAATTTTATTTTATTTTTAGCTTGGGAGGGAGAGCTGTCTTATGCCACTTGCTTAATTTACTTTACTGAACCAGCAAATGCAGGCTGTCAGACTGGTGCTCTCATGAGGGTTGTGCATGGCTTTTTCATTGGGTCAAAACAAGAAATGAGGATTCTTCAGGGACATGGAAGGCAATGGAGACAATCAGGAACCCAAACAGCTGGTACCTCTGGGCTGGCCATGGACACAGCTATCCCCCACTTTTGGCAGTCACCTCCCACTGGAAGAAGCCTGAGAATGAGACAGGAAGGCTGAGGGAAAGGAAAAGCACAGACTGATGGCAGCAGGAACTGAAGTCTCTGCTTTCAGGGTCAGCTAATCCAACTATCTGTACAATAGAGCTCGACCTACATTTGGCACAGCAGTTCATTAAGCTATCCTTGCTAATGTCACAGACTTCACTCTCTGAAGTGATGTTGCCATGACCACTTCCCTTGATAATTTATTCCACGGTCCAGTTACTTCTGCTGTTTTTCAAAATGGAACTGTAAATTAGAGAATGTTAATACACAAAGACTTGTGTATGCTTATTCTGGATGGCAAAATGCTAACTGGGTAGTGGGGCGTTTCTATTTGAGTAAGAATAAATGTTCTTAGAATGAAACCTGAATTAATTTTTGATAGCTAAGGAAATTTTAGTGGATTCATTTCTGTATGATAGATGTAATTATGCATTTTCTTTCATTGTAAATGGCTGACAAGTATATTTACTGTTATTGTTCAGAACCCTCAATTGGTTTACCAATAATTATCTTTATTTTGAAACAAGAGAATTAGGAGATATATCTGTGATTTAATAACAGAGTCTGCTTCATTTTCGACATCTCTGGGGACAGTTGCTACCATAATTTTACAGTTCAATTATATATATTTAAATACCTTACAGATACTGAAAATCAGCTGAAAAATAATTCTATATTGAGCTACGCAGCTATGCAGAAAAGCGTGTGTGAGTGCATGTGTGCACATGCGTGCACATGGTTGCAAATTTTTCTTTATTACCAAATGTCTTCTTCACACACCAGAATTAATCTGGTTCCAAGTAGGTAAATATATAAACTCCATGTTTAAATTTTGTCCTAATTCACTAGAAACCTAGGATTGAAAGTTGTTATGATTTTCAGACAGACAGACCTTGAAAGACTTAAAGGGGGAAAAACATAAAAGTTAATTTATTTTAGCATTTTGGTGAGGCTGGAAAGAAGAATGACTCTCCTGAGACACAGAGTGCAGCACCCTGCTCTCAAAGACAGCAGGGCTATTACGATCTTCTTTCATGAGACAACAGCAATTTTGGGGCCCATGACTTCCATTTCAAATGTGTTCCAAAACTTTTTGTAGTTTTTGGAGCAGGTCATCCTTGGTTAATTTGTTGCTAATTTTCTTTATGCTGGTCCAGGCTCTCAGTGCTAAGATTTTCTTCTCTTCCCATTACTTTTGTCTTTACATATCTTGTGCAATGCTGATATCTCCTTTCAACCTGAATTTGTTAAAGCAAAGAACTTAAGCTTTTTTTAGTCTCTGTATAGAAAACACTTCATTCTTCTTATCAGTTTAGCAATCTTTTTGTATCCTTCTGCAATTCTAACATCTTTCTTGAAAAGAATTATACATAGAAATCAGATCTTGAGAGGGTATTGTTACTTTCATGGCCTCAAATCATCTTGTAATCAGCTGGTATTTCTTTGCTGTATTTCTGATTATATCCAGTTGCACTCCTGACATAAAAAATTACAGTTTTTGTTTTCCAGAAATAGAAGCTTGTATTTTGTCTTGTTCAAATTCAGCTGAGAAATAATTTCAAAAAGTAAAAAAGCATTGAGTACTTTCACTCTCCCTGAGGTTTACAGTTAAGCAAGACTGTACACACCTGAAAGGAATTATGAACCAATACATTCATTCTAAAGTGGTGTAAAAATTACATGAGTGTTAATTGCTTGCCTAATTTAGTTTTAAATTTTGATTTATGATAAATTTATGATGTTGAAAACATCCACCTTTATTCTATTACCTGACAACAGCTGCACGATGAACAATCTGTTTGTTAACAATTTCTCTCAGTCCATTTACTGTCCTTGTTCCAAACACATTCCTCTGTAAGCAGCCCTAGGTAATAAATCACACTTATATTTCGTATTTGCATCTAAACAAAATGACACAAACACCTGGGAACAGAGAAAATATTCAATGTTTTTCCAACAAAATGTATTATTGACACTGCACCTGTTCTCTAATGCAAGCAATTCTTTCTTCGAAAAGTGACACTTAACCCTGGTACATTTAAGCTTCAAAGGGTTAATCTAAGATTTAACCGTGATAAGCAAGGGGAAAGAGCTGTATTGCGGTTAATTATATACTTCTCAACAGCACTGACCACAGATACAGAGCACATGGGGAAAAATAGAACATACAAGTTGCTGCTGAGTCTCATATAGGAGTTCTGTCCTAAAGGAGAAATCAGGAGTGTTACTTTTGCTTTTTTATACTGGTACGTCAACACAAACCTTAAAATAAATTTTTTTGCTGAAAGATTCCATTCTAGATTTTTCTTCCTTTGGCTAGTGTATGATTTTTTTGTTCTTTTTATAATTGTTGTATTATTTCCTCATCCCAGCTGGGGAAAAAAAAGTATGCTATGCCGTATCACTTCTTGTCCCCATTGTTACCCATGGTAAGAGTTTTCTGTATAATAGCATGGAAAACACATAGTATTAGTTCAAATTGAAAGGGCAGACAGCAAAGAGAGGACAGTGCCTCTGTTACAGAAAGATCCAGGACTTGCACAGGACTCCATAACACCAAGGGAATGCCCTCATAACATATTACATTAAAGAGACAGTGAAAAATGGGTGAAGTCTGAAACAGCAACACTATCTTTGAAAGCAGCACAAATTTTCCTGAAGCAATGGCATGGAATTGTATGCTATGGAGCAAAGTCTCAGAGCAAGGGAAACCCATGCAGTCTAACAATCCTGGGAAAATCTTGTCTGGTGTGGATGTAAAGAAGGATTCTCCCAAAGTCTACATTGTAACCTTCATTAAAATCAAAGAAAAGGCCATGATCTCAACTCTAATGTCAGCCATTTAGAGGGAATTTTTGTGTTGTTAAATGTTTTCCCATATAAAAACCTAATCTTTATTAATTATACCTTATTAACAAACTTCATGTAATGTAGTTTTTCTGAGAAAATGAATAAATGCTATAGAGCAAATAATGAAGTATCATTATTAAAATGTTTCTGAAATTCCCTCATCTTGCACAACAGTAGACAGTTCTTTCTGTTTGAAACGAATGTTTACAATTTTAGGGTTTTTCATCTTTCTGCCCTGCCAGATTTTCTATCAGGCACATCATCTTCAATGCTCCTAGGAGCCACTACTTGTCAATGTGAAAAAACCCAACAGAATACCATCACATCCATCTAATTGAGGAACAAAAATAATTTACATAAGTGGTCGAACCGAGAAAAGCTCAAATTTCAGGTATTTCCAGGGTTGTAGCCTAGAGATTCAGGAAGAATTCTTTCTTCTTCTCCCCCTTTTTCCCTATATCATCATAACCTAAAATAAACCCTCAAGACCTAAGAAAATTTCATATGCATTTGAGAAAAATTTTATAGTCACACCTAAATTGTTCAACAGGGAAACACTGCAGATTCTAATTCACCACATCTGCAAGGTCTTTTCACAAAAAAATGAAACAAGTTCATATTCTCTTTTTATTTAAAAGCTAATCTACAGATAAAGACACAAGAGGAAAATTAAACTTTTTTTGCTTTGTAAAAATAACTGACTAAATACCAAAGATATCTGGTAAGACTATCTCATCCAGGTAAGATAATTTTAAATTTTCTATTTTGAAAAAAATCTATTTATAAAGATAAGTATCACATGTTTAGATAAAGCTACACTCTTCACTGAAGGTAATCTAAGATAAAAAACACGTTTGGCATTTTTCTGGTTCTTAATCTGAAAAAAGTGAAACATCAGATAAAGAACCACATTTGTTACAGAAAAAAGGTCTTCTGAGCTGTAGGATACACAGTAAGTTGTTTTACAGAAACTCTTGAAAAGACAGTAAGTTTATTTCTAAATAGTCTTTTCTTACTAAGTAACAGTATTGTTTCTGTAATAGGTTGAAGAAATTAAGATACATTAAGATTGCAATGTTTTTCTGACAGTCTCAAAAAATCTGAGAAACTGGAAATTTCACCCATCTTTTCTGAGTTGTAGCTCAGTGCTCATGTCCTGGGGTGATTTTATGCTCTGTATTTCCCTATTGTCTGCTTATTCCCAGAATTGGGTCCTGTAACCTTAAACTGGGAGAGTAGCCAGGGAAAGTACTGGCATGGTCTGTTTTATATCTCTTTGAAATATGAGAGCAAGTTGGGGTTTTTTTACCAGTAGTCTGTTTGGCTGTGAGTTAGGACAGAGGAGGTTTTTTCCTCTCTCTGGGGTTGCAGCTTTTTGAGTTTTTTTCCTTCCCTTCTTTTTTGGACTGTTCGGCTTGTTTTTTCCCGTCCCGAAAATCAGACCATCACCAGGGGAGACAGTCAGCGGGACCCTCTCCAGGAGCTGCTGTACCCCCAGCCCAGCTGGGCCGAACCCTTGGGAGGAGCTAAGCTAGACAAAGAAGAGACTCTAAAATCCACCATCTTTTATCCACAGCAGAGAAGGTTTATTGTCTAACATTATTAATTTTTTTTCCCCTTGTGCTTGCATGTTAAATTCCCTTGCTTGTTAAATAAACAGGTTTTTTTCACTTTCCTCCAAGAAGATTCCTTTTGAATGTTAGCTGGGGAGAGGGGCTGAAATTCTGCCTTACAGAGGAGACACCCTTTCAGGAGTCACCTCCCAAATTTGTCTCAAACTGGGACAGCTCAACATGGTCCTCTTCTCTTGCATCTCTTGGTGATACACTGATGTAACATCAGTTTGAAATCAGAGTGATGCTTAGTTTGATTTTTCTTCTGGTTTACTGTTCATTTCTACAATATGCATGGCATAATTTAAGAATAACAGGAGGCACTGACTGACACCAGTTTATCAGATTTTACTCCAGAAAGGAGCAGTGTTGCCCTGACTTTGCAGTGTTCAGTGTTTTCTTGTTAGACTTTCTCTCTCATGGCCATGACTTGTTTTTTTCTCTCTATTATCTATGTTTTCCTAAATTGTATCTGTGTTTACGGATTCCAGTATACTGGGTGGAGAAGTATGATTGACAAATACTTTGACCAAGTGGATTATAGGAGGTGGTGATTTCTACCTCCAATCCACGGTGATGTGTGAAAACATATAAATAAAGTCGGAGGGCTCTGCCCTCTCTCTTCCTGCTCTCTCTCCTGCTGCGTCTGTGTGTTCTTTGTGTGGCTCTCCTTCAGGCCCTCGGCCTAGCAGGCCTGCCTGGGGAGTGCCATAGAGCAGAATAGGTCAACAAGCAGTGACTAAAGAGATTACACCAAAAACACTTGTTCCAGTACAAATCACTCATTTACCCTCTGCCAATTCACTTCTCATGAACATCACTGCAGCAGTTGCTTCCATCCATACTGACAGCTGACATATACAAGACAACATCATTATTCTGCAGAGATTCTGGTAGAAGTGCACATAAGAAGCACTCAATTGAAACAGTAAGAAAGTATGTTTTAGTGAACAGTATGAATTCTTGGAAGTCAACTGTAAGTATTTTTCTGTCTTTTAAGTTCATGGTTCTTTTAATTGTTTCTTTACAGAAGTATTTTAGAACACCTTGAAGCAGAAATTGTTTACTAGTGATGTAACAACCCCTGTAAACAGTACATTTTATTAGTCGTCCTGATAGCTTTGATTTACAGCTCTGGAGAAAGATCACAGAATTTTGCTGATTTCCACTGGCTGAATATCATGTCACTGGCCTTAGAGAGAAAGCAGGAATGCTCAAAACAAAACTATCCTACTGGAAAAGGATATTTTAACAACACGTTTCATGGTCATCATTCACATGGAACAAGCTTGGAACTGTTTTAAAGGAACACAGATGCCACAATAAAAACAAACCCCAGTCATAGTCAATAAGATGGTAGCTGCAATATAAGAAATTTATGGTTTAAGATTAAAGCAGCTTCTTTTCTTCAGGGATCTTTCAGGCATTACTGAAAATCACTATGAATCACATTTTCAAAGCAAATAACTAGGAAATTAGCATTGCAAATTCAGGGGGGCCAATTTGCTACTGAAACATTTATTTTCAGAAAGTGGTTGTTTTGTTTGTGACAAGCCATAATAATTTCTTACAGTCCAATCATGAGTATACATTTATGTACTGTAATTATTTCTACCCTTTTTTTATTACTTGTATTCCTGGTGTCTTTTGAGGCTGTGGTTCCAGTAGCATTTGAACATTGCTTTGGTTTGAGAGCACAGCTCACTGCTTAGGGAATCAGATATGGTATACTCACAAAAAAACCGTTTGTATTTGGAAAATGTATTTTGCTTATATGTTCTACTTTTTGCTGTTGTATTTTATAGCATTATTGAAATTTTTACAGTCTTTGAGCCACCTGCACATTTTCTCTACCCCCAATAACAAGATTTTTGAGGTCTAGTATTTATAGGTGCCTCTATGTTTGCCATATAGTCCAAATTCAGTTAAATGACTGACATGCTGGCCATTTCACCTAAAATACTTAACACATACTATGTGTTTCAGACATCTGCATAAAATGTAGAGTTGAGAATTATTAGGTATTAGAAGAGAAGCTAATATGTCACACTGTATGGACA
>VYZT01004748.1:0-37324 GCA_013400735.1 Pomatostomus ruficeps | reverse complement strand
GAGCGAGGCTAGGCCAGGCCAGGCCAGATCAGACCGGCAGCGGGGCCGCGAGGACGCCTATGGGGCCGTGTGTGTGAGCCCCGCCGGCCCGGGAGGTTGAGCTGAGCGTGGGCACTCGTGGCTTGAGGGATGGGGTTGGCTCTTAAGGGCGTGTGGAGCTGAAGGAGTGTGGGACAAGGTGTTAAAGTCTAGGTGGGCAGATGGGCCTGGGGAAGGGGCTGGGGCGAGGCATGACGGGCAGCACTGAGGGGTCTGGAGGGAGGAGCCTGCCTGGAGGAATGGGGTGTTGGCATCTCGGTAGGCTGTGTGAGGGTGGGAGCCAGCATGGTTTCACTGGGGGCAAATCCTGCGTCACAAATTTGGTGGGGTTTTAAGGTTGGTGGATGAGGTCATCCAGGATCACATTGTCACACAGTGACTGATGTCATTTGCATGGATTCATGAAAAACATTTGACACTGTCCCACACAAATTCCTTGTCTCTAAGCTGGAGAAACATGGATTTGTCAGATGGACCACTGGGTAGATAAGGAATTGACTGGATGGTCACCCTCAAAGAGTTGTGGTCAACGCCTCTGTGTCCAAATGAGACGAGTGACAAGTAATTTTCCTGAAGGGTCGGGGTTGGGACTGGGCCTGTTTGCCATCTTTGTTGGGGACATGGGCAATGGGATTGAGCGTGTCCTCTGCAAGTCTGTGGATGGCAACAAACCTTCTGGTGCCGTCAACAAGCCAGAGGGAAGGGATGCCATCCAGAGGGACCTTGACAGAACAGAAATGAGTGTCTGCAAACCTCATGAAGTTCAACAAGGCCAAGTGCCAGGTCCTGCAGCTGGGTTGTGGGAGTCCCAAGCACAAGTACGGGATGGGTGGAGAATGGATTGAAAATAGCTTTGAGGAGAAGAACTCAAGGTTGTTTGAGCTCAACGTGAGTCAACAATGTGCCCTTGCAGCCCAGAAAGCCAAACATGTTCCGGGCTGCACCAAAAGAAGTGTGGCCAATGGGTCAAGGGAGGTGATTTTGCCCCTCTACTCTGCTCTCCTCATATCCCACTGTGGTGTTGCATCCAGCTCTGGGATCCTCACCATAGAAAGGCTGTGAACCTTTTGGAGAGAGTCCAGAGGAGGGCTGGAGCACCTGTCCTATGAACACAGGCTGAGGCTGAGAGAATTAGGATTGCTTAGTTAGGTGAAGAGAAGGCTTCGGGGAGACCATTAGGGCAGTCTTCCAGTACTTAAAGGGGGTCTACAAGAGTGCTGGAGAGGGACTTTTTACAAGGGCAAGTAATGACAGAACAAGGCAGAATGGCATCAGACTGAAAGAAGGTAGGTTAGGTCTTAGTAAAAGTTCTTTACGTTGAGAGGAATGAGGCACTGGCACAGGCTACCCGGAGGAGTGGTGGGTATCCCATCCTTTTTAGCATTCAAGGCCAGGTTGGATGGGGCCCTGAGCAACCTGGTTTAGTGGAAGGTGTCCCTGCCCATGGCAGGGTGATCTTTAAGGTCCCTTCCAACCCAAACCATTCTGTGATAAAGACACCAGTATGAGAAGAGTACTAAACAACTTGTTGGGGTTCATATTATTCCTAGGAGGCCCCAAAAGGATTGGAAAAGACGAGAGACATGAATAAAGTTTGTGGTGACAGGGGGAAGGGTTCCTGTTAGGGGCAGAGAAAAGCTGAGTTACGAGTAGGAAGGGGACTTTAGTCAGTCCTGAGGCCTAGACAATGCACTTCATTTTGCATGGTGTACAGATTTTTAATTAAAGAAAAACTCGACTGACTCACTCAACCTGTATTTCTTCCAGCTTTTTATCCTATTCTAAAGAATATGTTGGGAAAATGCTGGTCAAGAGTGCAAATGTTTAAATAAATTCATAGTGATGTTTACTGACGCAGTGTAATATTTTTCAAGTTGAAAAGATATTAGAAAACACATATTTATTAGGACCAAAGCTGTTGCTGTTATATAGCAATATGTGTTTCAAATATGGTAATGGTATCTTCCTCTATAGCTTGCATGTGAAATTTTTTGAAACTAAAGAGCAATATGTTTGTGTGATGAATGGGAAGAAGAGGGCAAAAACTGGTGATGTCATAGTCTTCAAAGTGTAGAAAACTGCCTTGTTTATTCTTAATGTGTCAGAAGTGAATCTCACTTTTGTAAAATGGTGGCAGAACACTGTTTGAGTGATATACCTGTGATGACCTGCATGTTTTTGTAGGAATTTCTGGACACATGTCACAATGGACTTCATGTTGCAGTCTCCTTTTGTCCTAGTATCTGCTTAATAGGCTGGTATGGGAGGTGACCCTCAACAACAACTGAAAAAATATTTGAGAAAATGAAAATTCCTTTACCAAAACATCACTACACATTGTAGCATAAACTCAGTATTTGTAAGGATTAGAAAAAATAAAAGGAGCAACATTGATTTTGTAAGTTGTCAGTCTCTTTAAAACCCCTTTATTAGTCGCATATAAAAATGAGTAATCTGTTTGATCATGGCGGAGCAGATGACACATGATATAATTTTGCTTCTTTTGGTATCACTCCTTTCTTGGACTACCATGATTCTTTTCCTTGCTCTCTGAAGAACAAGGAAATCTACCTTGAGCTAATAAATGCTGAAAGACAAGAAGAATGGGGTTAGAGAATAAAAAATGTACTTAAACCACTGAATCTGTTTCATAAAAGGATGCTCTACAGAGAACTTTCCTCGAGGTAATTTCTTTTTTAAGGCTAAAGAGAAAACAAATAATGTCAGGAAGTCTTGAGACTTTTTTTAATAAATAATAGACAAAGAATCTCTTCTTGCTGCTTATAGAGAAACCATGCCATTTTTGGGCCAAGACTGGAGATCCCCTGGATGGAGATGGGTTAAAACAGAAGATGGATGGAAAAGATGTGAACCCTTTAGTCCTGCACTTGAGGATGGGAATAATCAGCTGAATGATATCAGCCATACTGTGTAAGTTAAAAAAAAAAAAGAGTGATTCTGCATGAGTTAACAGCAGGTGGGAAGGCAAAGATTGACTTAATTTCCATTCAGAGTGCGACTGTTCGTGGCAGCTGATGTCACCTGTATACAAATGCAGTCATGTGCTTTGTTAGCTAGGCAGACAGGAGACCCCTGTGGAGGTTGTCTATCTTTTGTCACTGCTTTGTGAGTTGCTTATTTGAGGCAGCCAGATGCCTTCTTTGGTTATATGTCTTTTCAGTAATAAAACAATAAATACTTAGGAAAAAAAATGAAACCAGAAAGAAACCCCAAAAAACCAAAAGCCCTCTCCCCCAATGCCTGTCGAGTACTATTTAAAAGTAAAAGTAACACAAATTGCAAGTGCAATAGGCATATTGAACTGTTACCTGGAAGTGAATGAAGGCTTTCTGCTGGGTGGGTGTTGTATTAGTTTGTGGCTGACATAAAATGCCTGTGCTCCAAATATACAATCTTAGTTGCTTAATGCTCATTCTCTAATACAATATGTGACTGTATGTGCTCCTGTAGGACAGGTGAGAAAGAGATTAGATAAATAAAGTAATATTTGTGGCAAATGCCCACAGACTGGTGTGATATAAATAGCTTTGTCAAAACAAATTTCTCCAGAAAGAAGTAATTCTTAGGGATAGCATTCCTGGTCACAAATTCCAGCATAATGTGCTCATAATGAGGAAAGGGAACATTCAGTGTTTTGTTGTTAGTCCAGTAAATGATAACTCATCTGATTTAGAGGAAATTTATGGGGAAGCTAGGACTTGCTGTAGTCACACACCTGTGTTTTCTAAATTTGTGAAACAATACTCAAGGGAATTATCAGGCAGTGAAGCATTATTATTAAGCTTAACCTACTGTTTTCTTTATGCCCTTTTTCCTTTTGTGTTCATCTGTCACTGATGGATACAAAACACTTTATCTGGAAGAATGTTCAGTAAGCCTCCAACATAAAAGTTGCCTTAAATACCTTTGAAAAAAACTTCTCTCTGTCATATCTTTAATAATACATTTGGCAAATTAAGGGAAATCTAATAAGTATTTAGCAACTGTGCAAATTGCTTGAAAAATAAATATCTTGAAGGTTGCTTAATGAGTACTGTTTGACAAGGATGAAAGGAATTATCAGTATTTGTGAATACCATTAAGACTTTTGCTCTTTTGCTTGTAATTGTGTGTGTGTATGTATATATGTGTCTTTTCCCCAAAGAGCAAGGTGAGGTATTTTATTGCTTCTTTGAGCAAAAATAATGGACTGGATTGATTTTCCTTTTCTTTTTTTTTTTCCCCTCAGTCTTGGAAGACCCTAGAATTGTACTCCTCTGGAACCACAAACCGTGGCTTTATTTTTTTTCTTCTTAATTCTGCTTCTGTCTATTCAATTAAAAACGTATGTTGTCCAAACTCAGACTAGAGAATTCAAGTTGGTACTTCTTGGCATAGTAGCTCTATTTTGGAGTAATTTCACTACACTTTGAACTTTGGATGTATGATTGTAGCTTGAACTTTTTATATGCCAGTTAAGTTCTGCTGCTAAACAGCAATTAACATCTATTTGCACAACATTATAGAGCAATTTAGGGTGGAAATCACCTTTGGGGGTCATCTGGTTGAAACACATGCTCAAAGCAAGGCCAGCTGAGGTTGAGTTATATAGGGCCTTGCCCAGTTCAGCTGGGTTCCTGTTCTAAGTTCTGTTATTCTCAGTGTTATTTTCTTGTTTGTTGTTGTCCTGTCCTATGTTGTCATTTCTTCCTGCCCTCCTTAGTCTAGTAAGAATTTCTCTTATCACAGATTGTGTCCATTACCATGTGACTTACTACTGCTCACCTCCTCTAACCTTACAGTCTCACTGCACCTTATTTATAGCCTCATATTAGAAACTGACAGCAATCAGATTTGCCTCCACCGCCAGCTCTGGGCAAGGTCAGTTCTCTTACCCTTGTTCACCATGCGCTCCAGTACCTTGGTAACTCCCCACTGGAGTTGTTCCAGTATGACAATGCTTTCACTGTATTGGGGAGCCCCAAACTAGACACAGTACTCCAGATGAGTACTCAAGCCAAATAAATATGGATGTTTGCTTCTTTCAGTCTGCAGGATACTCTTTTCTTAGCTCAAACCAGGGTGCAGTTGGCTTAATGCAACACAAGGGCACACTGCTGACCAGTTTTCAGCTACTTACCCTCAAGACTGCTGGCTCCTTTCCTGCAAAACTGCTTCCTATCTAGTCTGTACCCAGCATATACCCAGGCTTGGGGGTCTCCTCTGCCATGAGCAGGGCTTCACATTGTGGTACAGCAGTGTAAGATGGCTTGCTGGCCGGTTCTCTCTACCATCTTCTGCTATTTGGAAATAATTATGGTGTATGTTGAAGACAACTCAGGATATTTGTTAACATGATGTAGTACTAAAAAGGAATGAGACTTGATAAAGTGCTTCCTTGTAGAAAAAACATATAGTAAACAGTGCAAAACATACCTATTTGTCTCTTTTTAAGATGTCCTGTGAATAGGGATGGTGGTGTATGCCAATCTGGCAGTTCTAGCAGGGTTTTATTAATTTACATCCATTGTAAGGTATAATATTTTTCATCAAAATATTCTGTAGGAATCTCTTCTGAAGTTAGTGCTTGAGTATTGTATTTCAGGGAGCAGTTATAGCAGTTTTCCTTTATAAAGAAATAAATTCAAGCTATGTCTTTGATTGAAACCCTCGTCAGCTTTGCTTCTATTCTCTTCTGTGGGATCAAGTGTAGATACAAACTTTGTCCTTTACCCATTGCAAATACTTTCTCTTCAGAAAGTACAAAGATCCAATCGCAAACAGTTTCAGAAATAAACCTTAAAGACACATAAGTTACTTAAATTGAAGAATGTGTTCTTATTAAAATAGAACTTCTAACTTTGTATGATTAGTCATCCAGTGCCTTGGTGAATCCAGTTGCTGAATTAGTAAAATTGGTGGACCTAATGGTAACCATGCTTGAACAAATATAATCACTTGTGCAGGAAGAGTTTTAATTATTTGGCATAATGCTTGAATAGTTTCACTTTAGATCCTTTTATGGAAACTAAGATGGAAAAAAATGAGACTATCAGTTCTGCAGGTCTTAGTTATTTGCATAAGAGTGCCTTGTGTTCAAGGTATGTAGTAGGTGGAAATGTGCCTTGGGCTGTGTGCATTCAAGCTCTGTGGTGTGAGTGCTGGCCAGGACTGCCTGTGAATTCAAGCAAAGATAGATACTTCCAGGGCTGTGGCACTGTGTCTGTGAAGTTTGGTGGTGGAGAGAAGCTTGGTGGGGGTGGAACTGCCTTACAGAATTGTTTGCAAGTGCATTTCAGTAGCCTGCATCTTAGGAGTAAGGCTGTTTTATGTGTTCCTTCTGAGGTAAAAGAAAGAGAATTAGAATAATAAGATGTTCATGATGGTGATATTTACTTTTTTGTGTGTTAGGTTCATATGAGCTACTTGGGCTGGCAGGGTAGTCATTTCAGTCTGCAGTGTCTCTTGTCTAATTCTGTGAGATATGGTGTTCACAAGAGTGATTCTGGCACGGGATAGAAGTCCTTTGATTTGAATCTATTAATAGATAACATTACAATATATTTGTCAAATGACAAAATAATTGGGTGCATGCACTTAGCTCAGGATTTTCCATTCATGGTCAAGCTGTAAAAGTCACTTCTAAAATGCTTAGTGTGCCTCTGTATGTAATTGTTTGACTTGAGGGTCATGTGAAAAGAAGCAAGAGGATGAGGGAAAATAGTTGGAGCTCAGATAGCGCTGTCACATTTTCTAGCATTTTAAATGTCATACCAAAGAGGTTATTTAAATACTGCTATGAAAGTACTTTTTTTTGGAGAAAACTGAAATTCTTACATGATTTATCTAAGGTATTAGAGTTCTAAGTACACCAGGTACTTTGCTTTTAAAAGCCTTAGAATAATTTTTTATGAAGTGCGTCATCAAGACAAGAGAGTAAGAATAGCTGTAAATTGGCAGTATTATGTATGTATTTAAATCCTTCCAGGTGCACTCAAATGTCACATGCAGTATTATAATAAAAACATTAAATTAAGGCTTCTGTTACACCATATGGCACGTGCAGCAGTTGATTTGTTTTCTTGTATCTTAGCTTGGTGTTTGAGGGGGCAGGGGTTGCTTTTGGAATGGTAGAGCAGCTTTATCACCCATCAAGCAGCTCTACAGATTTCTGGAAGGAGTGCTAGCAGTCAGTGGATAGCTCTGTGTTTCTATCCCATTCTTCTGATGTCTGTGGGACCCTTGCTTTCATGCACTGCTTTCAGGCTAAAGGTTTGTCAAGAAGAGTGGTGTTGTTTTCAGATGAGTAGGGAAAGAGTCTCTCTGAAGTGGGACAGAACATGAGGAAATAAAGCCTCATATCAGAAGATCCTCAGAGGTAACAGTCCAATTTGCCTTTCCTCTAAAGAGACTTGAGGAATTCCAGGAATGTCACAGGCAAATTTGAATGCTTGACAAAGGTGTTTGAAATAACCCTCTTCATCTTCACAATTCCTTATGTTTATTGACTCCTTAAGCTGCCTCAGTTATTTATATGATGCTTGAGAAAGTGTATGTTATGGAGGGTCAGGAGTGGGCTTCAAATCACTTCAGCTGTTACTAGTCTAAATTACTTTCTAGGGACACCTCCTCTCCAGGAACAAAAGAGAGAATCTTTACATATTAACCTTCCTCTTCTAAGCAGGCCTTCAGGAACGTGGCCTCCCATCCTCTTCCCCTTGCTTGTCCTGGGTGAAGGGGAATGAGACTTTCTGTGCTGCCTGGATTACGTTGCAGAGTATCAGCACATATCTCCCTGTTTTATCTGTCGTTAGGATGATAAAGCTCTAGGAGCTTTAGGCTCAATTTCTGGTTCTGTAGCAACTCTTCACATTCTGCAATAACTTCTCACATGATGTGGTGATGCAGCCAATATATTAAAATGTAATTAAATTAATTTGAGTGAATTTAGAGATCTCCTATATGGTAGCTTTGGGGAAAAAACCCCACAAACTAATGGATTACAATGTTGCATAATCAGATAACTTACTGGTGTTGATGTTTTGCTTTTGTCAGTTGCTTTGCTTTTGTCTCTTGCTGGTTTCTTCCCTCTGAACTCTTTTGCTGTTTGACCAGATGTGATATTTGGCAGTGTTGCATAGAATATTTAAAGTGTTGAGACTTTATCCTCTGCTTTAAAAATATTAAGGCATGAAGTAAGGTTATCGCCTTAGATTGAGCACTATCTGAATGCAGAGGTATGTTAGGTTTAAATCCTGAAAAAGAAGTGCTAAGATGAAACCTACTTTCTTTTTCTAAATCTTCTTGACTTATGTATATTTAAGCTGAGCTAGCATGTACTAATTAGAACAATTCAAAAACCGAAAGAATTTTACAGTGTTGTTTAAGAAATGGTTCAAGCCTGAAAATTTTAACTCTGTAAGCTAGTAGCAATAGACTAAAATAATTTGGTTTTTGTCACTTAATGCCCAGATACTGGTTATTTTTTTAAAAAACTCATGTCCTTCAGTTTACGGTATTCAATTGTTTTAATCTGAAGTTCAAACTGGCAGTGATAAAAAGCAATTTAGATTAAAAATAGCAATGAATGTGAGGAGTTTTGTATACAACTTTGTAGTCAAAGATCAATAATGTAGTAACAAAAAAGTCCCCCAGTTAAACTTCATTACCATGTATCCTTCATTATTCTTTTTATCCGTGCAAGACCATGGCCTTCATATGAAGTATCTTTCTTCTCAGTGCTAGAAAAAAGAACACCCATTCTTATCTTTGTTGTTAGTCCTCAGAATTATCTGCAAACATGGAAAGAAAACTTATGAGGCCATGTAGACTTCCTGTAGCACAGGCAGTTTTTAAACATATATAAATTTTAGAAAGGTTAGCTTATTAAAAAAAAATTAGTAGTTTGTTGTATGTATCTTTTTAAATATTCACACTAAATATATGATACAGATAAGTATTTGGTGTGGTGCTCAGTGCTGGGTTACACAGTTAACTGTCAGAAGTGACATAGGTGTAATTGGGCCTTTCTGGCAGAGACAGACCTCTTGGCTCTTGGCACTGTACAAATCATTGGTAAAACAGCACCATGACACCTGTAGTATGTGCAGGTTGTGAATCACGCATTTCTTGAAAGAAAGACTTTCTTTGTCCCAAGGGTGACAGTAGTAAGAGAGGTGTCATTCTTTGCTGGCTTTCTGCCTGTGCAAGGATGTGCAATAATCCTTCACGGACTTTGACCTGTGTGCAGTTAGGTCTTGGGCCACTTCAAATAACGGATTTTTGTACACCAGAACGTTGTAGAGTTTCACAGTTGTCCAGCTAGTACTGTCTCCTTAGTAGTCCTTCCTAAATGTCAGTAATGACTTACAAGATACCTCTTAGGAAGATACTTTTGCATAATTTAATTTGACACAAAATTCAACCCCTCTGGGAAGGAAAGAACAAGACAGTTTCTCTCAAGATAAGATGTTGCTATAGACAATCAAGCAGAGGATCTTAATTAAGAATATGATTTATTTTTTTTTTCAACTGGTAGACTTTAATGCAGAAAATTGTAAAATGTATGCATCTTAAATATTTAATTACTGCTATTCTAATTAGTTGTTTTTATTTCAGTATCATAGCTGGGGATGATGAGAATGAAGAAGTATACAGTACTGAAGACTGTGAGTTTGCAGCCAAGAAAAGGAAAAAAGATCATTTTAGGAATAACACAGATTCACAATGTAAGGCTGGGTTTTTTCATTTGTTTTAGAAGGCTCATATAGGTTCAGAAAAATGTTGTAATAGTTATGTTATATTCACCTGTAGAGTAGCCTTCCAAATGATGTCTTTTATATATTGGCAACAAATTCTTGTGTCAAAAGTGATATGTCTTAATTGAAACTGTGGTATTGGTCATTCATTGTGTTGGATTTTTTTTTCAAAGATCCAAAGGTAAATAATTTAAGAATAGTAACTCCTGAGTATTAGGTGTCTTCTGATACTAACCACTGTTATGTTTTGTGGTCTAGTTTTAGAGTAAATTCTCCTGGATGTTTATGGGAACTTCTGCTTCCCAAAGCAGCTGTTTTATTTTTCTTGAATTCAAATTCTAATTAGTCATACAAATCCAGAATCAGTTCATAAATAAATACATTTTGTCATAATAATCATATCTCTTGATAAAGACTTTATCAGTATTGAATTTCTTGGAGAGAAGTCCCTTTTAAAAAATCAAAATATGAAAGCCATTTTATCAGTTTTAATTTGTAAAAGATCACTTGTACTTTGGACTGAAAATGTGTAAAACAGCAAGTAACTTGTTGAAGCAGAGAATTTAGTAGAGTAGGTAAAAAAAGGTAAGTTGATTAACAACTTCTTGGCACTTATAATTATTTGATCTTGAAATGATCTGTTACTTGTATGCCCCCAAAATTATTAAAGAGATGGTATTGCAGAAAGCTTCAGTTTCCTTCAGGCTTGTCTGAGTTTCAAGTATTTCAGAAGATTCAAGGGGCTGTATGTCTCACTTGACAACATGCGAGACTTGCGAAAGCTGAAGTTCTGCCTTTATTGGTCTTGTGTCCTTGACTTCCCTGCAGCCTTCTGCAGTTAGTTGAACCATGTCAATGTAGAGCAGGCACCAGTACAGAAGAAAACGGATTAGAGGAGTGGAGTGGTCAGGAACAAAAACGTTTTCTGTATCTGCTGTACTTTCAAATGCTAAGGAGCCTGTTGTATTGAAAAAAAGGGTCAAAATTTTGTAGGACTGTTGTTATGTCAGTGATTGGTCACCGCTGACAAAAGTTGTCATTCATCTGCCAATTGTGTGCCAATTCTTGTAGTTTTAAAAAAACATTTATAGAACTTTCCTATTATTTTAATGAAGTCCCTAACTTGTGAAAAATTTTTAGTTATCTTTTCCAGCCTTTATAAACTTCCTTCATTAAAACTGTTCTGCTGTCTTATGAAGCATTTTCTTGAAAATTGTATGTTTAGTTCAGTTTCTTTCTGGAAGGCATTAACTAATATGGAAGCCTAAAATGCTTATATTTTGATTTTATTTTAGGTTTTTATCGTGAAAAGTGGATTTATGTTCATAAAGAAAGCACCAGGGAAGTAAGTCTGGTGTGGGTCAATTCCTACAATCTTTGTGGTTTTTAATTGACAGACAGTATATTGAACAAAGCATTTTAGCCATGTGGTCTTGGGGGTTATACTTAACTCTCTTTATTGGCAGCACTGCACACCTGCACATGGTGAGGCAAAGGCAGCTGGCAAAGAGACTTCTAGGTAGGTCATTGTGGCAGAGACGTGGGAACGTGCAAGGGTAGACATACAGTTCTCCACTACTTATCCAAACCCATCTATCTTTCCACTGTCTCTCTTTGAACTAAAATTGAAAGTATTTGCAAAACCAGAGAAATATCTCCGAAGAAGGTGCTTGCAGACAGCCACCTGGTATTTTAGAATCTTGGTGTGAATTTAAATGGAAGAAAGGAAAACATCCGTTTCAAACTTTACAAAGAAAATCTTTATTTTCAACAAAGTCCATTTGCTTTCAGTTTGGGATATAAACTCTGCTATGAAAGTACTGAGGGAACAGGAAAACTCTTGGAATGACCTCTTAGAAAGCCAGGAGTTAAAATATATCCATTGTATGTAGAGATTAAACTGTCTTTAAGTTTGAGTTTCATTCCTGTGCTGATTCCTGGGGCTATTTGGGATGTGTGCAACTTGAGCACCAGTGAGGAGGTTTTACAACCGCATGTAATGCCAGCCAGGAAAGAGGGAAGGAGGCGAGGCTGATGACTGTAGTCATGCAGGCAAAGGTAGCTTTGCATTTTAGAGCTGAGAGAGACAATACAGAGCTTTTAACTTGGGAAGAGCAGGCTGTTGAGGGGAGCTTACATAAAAGGACACACGGCAAGACTTCACAGACCTCATAGACCAGTGACCCAGAGACTGCCCGTCTAGATCTGAAGGGTGCTGTAAAGCCTTTCACCACATTCACAGCCCTCTTTCTGCTTTATCCTCTAGATGAGGTTACTTAGATTGGTCTGCAAAAGTCTCAAACATGCTTTCTCCCTTTGTGCTGCCTCAAATTAGAGTGAGAAGGAGCAGGGGGACAACAGGTTTCAAACTACATTGAGGCCAAAATACAAATAGCCTAAAATCACTCATTGGTGTCCTTCATAACCCATATATATAGGGATTATTTTTTCCCCTACTTGTGCAGAAGTTGGTGTACTAGTGATGTGTGAGTATTTGCTTTTGTTTCTTGTCCATTCAGAGAGTGGACAAAATATTTTGGTTACCTTTTCATATTCGACCATTCACCTTTCAGGTTTACTTTTTTTTTTTAAAATAAAAAACAAACCGGGGATGGTTAGAATTAAACTCTAATCTTTCAAGTAATTCTTCATATAAATTTAAAAGCTTAGAGTAAAAGGTTGAAAAATTAGCAAGGAATAAGCATACATGAACCAAAAAATTCAGAGCAACAGTTTAAGCTAATCTAAAACATAATTTAGAGGTTCTAATTTTTCTTACAGGTTCTAATCTTATTTGATTATGAAATAGTGGTCTCACAACTAGGAAATGTTTTTCCCAAACTGGATACTGGTTTTTAGGGCAAAATGACAAGATAGGAAGGTTTGATAAGAAACATGTGAAACATGCAATGGGAGAGCATTGAAATTAAAGAAAACCGAAACAAGTGCATGTGTGTAGCTGAAATGAAATTGGAGATGCTTTTTGAATAATTTTGTCATGATCATACACTGGGACAGATAGAGCTGTTGTTTCATAGATATCTGCTTCCAGCTAATCAAGGAAACATCTCTCATATTAATGTTTTAAACATGACTGTATGATAACTGTTTAGCCAGAGAACAGCCACAAATACTTCAATTTCAATGAAAGTTTTGTTGACTGTATGTGTTAATTCACTGCTATTAGCCAAGCAAGGTGTGCATATTGTGAAATGTGCAGTGTGCTTGGGTCTGAGACATATTGGCTAAATGCGCAAACAGTACAATCCTGAGTTTGCTCATTAACCAGTAGGCAGTAATTATCATCACTCTGCAGTAAGTTGTAAACTGTCCCATCCTACTGGGGTACATGCATGGTAAACTTTCACTGGGTTGCAAAAAGAAACATTAATTTGTGCTACCAGCTTGTCACCATCACATAATTTACCAAGGAAGTCTATCTAGGAATGAGCTTCAAATAATTATTTATCCCCTCCTTCCCTGGGCTAATAAAACCATAGTAACACACTGCTCTGCAAGACTCTCTTTTACCAGTTAGAGTTTTTTCATAGCCTCAGTAGATTTGGTCCTGGGCTCCAGTGTGTCTTTGTGGCTCTAAATGTACTGAGTTTACATGATCCCATGTCATTTTGGGCTGCTACTGCCACCTTAAGTCATTCACAACAGCCTCTGGAACTTCCATTTTCACATTAAGATGTGGAGAAATACCAAAAGGAAATGCAGTTGCTCTTGCTCTTGGTGCATCAAAAAAAAGTGTCTAAGCTTCTAGCACCTGGAAAATAAATTCTAGATGTTGAGACCGTTTCTTGTTCTGATCCCAGAAGCAACTAGCTGTGTTCTTACCCTCAAGTGTGAATCAGATAGTTCTCATATTTGTAGACTCAGTCTGCTGTACAACCAGGCTCTTCTTTGTGCAGGGCAAATGGGGACTGTGATAGCCATGAGGAAGTGCCAGAATTGTGGCACTCCGCAAGAGTGGAGTAAATTCCCAGTGAAATCAAATACCAGTGATGCCAGATTACGCATTTAGTATGAATTGAAAGGCCTTGCCTATGTACCTGCTAGTTACAAAGAGTGTATCTGGTTTAATTTCCTTTGTTGTAGAATAAATAACTCTTCAGTCCAGAGTCACTGTATTTCCTGGGAGCATGGTATCCATTAGCATCAGCTGCATGTCAGAGTGCTTTGCTAAAGGCCTTGCTCAATTTTGCCTTTGTTTCCTTGCATTTAAAGTGTGTTTCTTCCTCTTCTCAGAGACATGGCTATTGCACCTTGGGAGAAGCTTTTAACCGCTTAGACTTTTCAAGTGCGATTCAGGACATCAGGAGGTTCAATTACGTGGTCAAAGTAAGCTCTTTATTTTATATGCATATTATACAAATGCTTTTGCTGATGTGCCTGTGTTTACAAAAAGAGTATTTTTGCACTGAACAGACGATGATTTGTAATTGTATAAATATCCTGTTCATATGTAATTTATGATGCAAGAAGCCACTTTAAACTGAGTAAATTTTCTTTGGTGGAAACTCATGATATGGCCATCTGACAGCCCGTGGCTTGAGGAGGATGGTGATAGTCAATATGCTGTGTATTTAGAGGGAAACATTGATGGTAGTTTCAGTTGTTGTTCATCAGTCTGGGTAATGAACTCTCTTTAAAGGTAAAATAATTTCTATACAACCAAAAATAGCGAAGTGTAATTAATCTTAAATATACTTTGCTGCATCTTAAATATGCTTAAAATGACAATTTCCAGAAGAATATTTGATGTGTAAATATTTTGCTATTTCTGTATCCTCTGCAGCTTCTTACCAGTTGTGTGATTCATTGCACAGTTTTTTTTTACCTAGGACAAGATATCTATGCATTTATTGTTGTTAACATCCCTTAAAACTTGAGACTCCAGCCTTAATTACCTCAATGCCTAACCAGCTGCCCACTTGGAAATGCCTGTTTTGGGGATACTGATCTCTTTCTAGCTGCAGGTTTATTTTATTATCTAACTTGAGGTAGTAAAGTGCTTGTCCCAACTCCTAGAGACGCTTAAAATGTGAGTCATATCAGGACTAGAGTTCAGTTCAGTGGTGAGGCTGTTCACAAGTATTATATTTCTTGGACTGCATCCAGAACTTGAAAAGACACAAATAAAAATTAAATAAACATACCAGGAGAACACCCTTACCACTAGGCTGTG
The DNA here is from genome assembly GCA_013400735.1 of Pomatostomus ruficeps. Taxonomy (NCBI): domain Eukaryota; kingdom Metazoa; phylum Chordata; class Aves; order Passeriformes; family Timaliidae; genus Pomatostomus; species Pomatostomus ruficeps. The sequence goes on along the minus strand of VYZT01004748.1, from coordinate 22,333 downwards.
GAGTATTTGGAAAGAAAACACATTCTATCCATCCCTATGAAGCTGAGGCAATGTATTGTACTTTCAGAAAAAAAAGAGATGTGGAAACAAAGCAAACAGGATTTGCTTCCAGACTAGTGGCTAGGGTACTTGCCTGGTTTGTTCCACTTGCAGGGTTTGGGGTTTTTTTGGTGTGTGCATGTGTTGTGGTTTAGAACATTACTTTTTAATGCTGTTTTGGGAGCAGAATCAAGAACCTTGATCTTTCCCAAGACTTTTCAGCCTTGAACAGTAAGGGGAAAAAAAACCCCAAAGCACCTAAAAAAAGGTGGTTTGTTATAAATGATGTCAACCTTGGGTGCCTCCCTTGAACAGCAAGCAGGTAGAAGGAATGCACATCTAGAATTTTGCATTTGTTTTAGATGGTGCAGTGCCTGAACTGGGTTGCTCAAAACAGTTGGTCAAGTCAAAGTGCAAAGTCCAGCATAAGTACATTGACCAGTTTTTCTTCTGTTCACCAAGGAATATAAAATGCTGGTTTGGTCAACCAGGCTTAAGATCATTGAGGAAAGAGCACTACTTTAAAATTCAGAAATTTGGCTTTGCAATCCAAACCATTATTCTGCGAATAGTAGACCCTAAGAAATCTGGGTGAATTTAAAGTAGTAGATAGACTTTCAAAATCCTTTAAATGTTTTAGAATTTATTTGGAATTTTTAAAATTTAGAATTGTTTTACAAATACAAAACTTATATCTTTGCATCAGTTCCCCTGAGGTGGTGGCTGCTGGTTGCTAGCAAGGTATAAATCAAGAATACTTTGTTTAAAGACCAAACCCTACTCTAGTTCTCCTTTGATCCCAGACCACCAAGATGATTCTCCAACTAACTAAAAATATGCCATTCATTATTAAAAGTTGATATAGACGTCTGTCTAGGATCCTTTTAGGATGGGCAGTGAGGGGGAGAAGGTAGGATCAGTTAGTTTTTTGTGTTTGTTGGTCCTGTAGTATATTGATAACTTCATAGCTGTTAAATTCTGATACATTGAATTTGATATGGGTGGGGTTTTTTTCCAAATGTTTCCATCTGAGTAAACTGATGATCCATTCAAAGTTACAATCTCTAGTAGACAAGGTAAGCCATCGCTCTGTGTGTGTCAGCATGTCAGATCCTTGTACTCCTGCTACCTTGCTTTGGCTAAAATTGTCTTAATCCTTGCATTTTAACTTTCACTGAAATTGAAATCTTCATTAAAATCAGTCAGGTGGAATTTGTTTCTTGGATTTGATCTTTCGACTGAGTGACATAAATGATATTTTTTTAAATTAATCAAGAGAAATGTACCTACTTGCTTGAACTGGCAGATTTCCAGAGACCTCTAGGTGTGTTCTAAATTATTCATCAAGCTAATAGGCTTTGAAAAACCCAACAAAGAGATCCTGATACCATTTATACAGTTTTTGAGACTAGATTGCTTGTATTTAAATATTTCAGGACAATTATTTCTTTCTTTCATAGTACATAATGTTTTGTCAGAGATCGTGCAGAGAAGCCAGAAGGAACATTATTAAATCAGGGACAGAACCGGGTGTATTCTTTCTTCCTCCCAAGGAAAATTAATGCTGAGTGAAGTGTCAAATTGGTGTTTTAGAAATGAAGGTACAATATAATTTTTGGCAAGCTTAGTCTTTCTCATCCTCTGTGCCAACACTTGATGCTGCCCTACACAGGAGCACTGCAGGTCAGTGGTGGGAGCACTCTGTAGGGAATGCTGTTTCTGCTCCCTGCTTTCCCTTTCCAGTGTGTTGAGAGCACTTGTTCTGAACTCGTTGTTATAAAGTGCGATTGCCACACTCAGTGCCACACCTCTAAACATTGTAATAGTGTCACAACATCAAAGTCCCTCATAATGAGACCATATTTTGTTGAAGAGCTAATGGTTCTTAGCAGCTACAAAACTGAATCTAAAATGTAAAAGCAAGTGTGCCAGAATGGACCAAGGGCTGCCTCTAGTAGCTATAGCTTTGCATTCATGTGCAGCAAGAACTTAGGCTCTTTTAGTGTTTTTGCCCTAAACCATTCCCACTGTTCTTGCCTTTTTTTTTTTTGCTCACAGTGGTTTCAGAGACAGATGTGTGGACAGCTAGGAGATTCTTACTATAACAGTTAAGGGAAAGTTACTGATATGGTTTATACACCGCTCAGTATTGGATTATTGTGGTTTATTGTACCAGGGACCTGAATGTAGGTGTAATACAGGAATTTTTTCCCCTAGTTCAGGCAAAATAGGGTATTTCCTGTCCATGAGTAGAAAGTAGTGTACTAAATCCATTACACTTCAGTTTGACCAGTATGATATTTTCATTCAGAAGCTGTAATTCTGGTAGCTGGTATCAGTTCAGAGTGACGTTCTGGTGACCAAATCTGTCAGGGACTTCAGAACCCAGCAATATCCAAGTTGACATTTGTATTTGTGAGTCCCCAAAACAGACTCTTCTCTATTGCTTCACTACAGCTCACAAAGTCTGTATGTCATGTGCTTTGTCACAGATAAACACCAGTATCTGTATAGTATTTTGAAAATGTACATCCTTCAGGAATTGTTCATGGGATGCCAGTGGGAATGCCTAAAGCTTTTCACATGTCTTGCTTTATCTTCAAAACTCTGTAGTTATATTTTTGCAAAATGCCAATGCAGGTGAGTGTATTGTTCATTTAAATGTACTGTGTGCATTTAAAACCATCCTTTGCTTCTGTCATTCTTCTGACTTGTAATTTTTTGTCATAGCTTTTGCAGTTAATTGCAAAATCCCAGTTAACTTCACTGAGTGGTGCAGCACAGAAGAACTACTTTAACATTTTGGACAAAATTGTGCAGAAGGGTAAGACCTGAGGATTTGTAATCTGACTGTTCAGATTTAATTGCTGTAAATAAGATATCAATAGATTTTTTTTTTTGTTAGTTTTATTACCATTTTTACATTGTAAGACATAACAGTAGCATACTTAATTAGTGCAAGGTTTCATACTTCCCATCCCATGACTGTAATAAATTGTTTTCTCTTAGTTATTGAACAATGTCTATTGAAACAGGTTGGTGAAATGAAGTGACCTTTAGATTCTATTCAGAAACTATTGATTACAGTTAAATTATACTCTTCACAAAATGTGAAAACTTTTAGGTTAATAAAATGTTTGGGTTTAAGTTTGCATGATGTACTGAGAGTCAAAATAATATCTGTTTTGATTATTTTAAGAAAAAGCCATTACATTATATTGACTTTTATTTTTTTCTGGTAGCCACACTAAATGAAGATGTTATACTGTCTGCTTTGCACTGAAGAAATTGGATTTATAACTAGCTGTTTAGAATTAAGTTTATTAAATGCATAGCATGAATTTTTGCATGAAATTTGCCTGTGAAATTGTTAATTATTGATCCTGCACATATGGAACAGCACTAATGAATGTTATGGTGGGAATTAGGGCAGCTATTTGTACACAAATAATTGAGTTGTAATTAGTTCATCCAAAAAAGTGTTGATTAGCCTGAGCTATTAGCTTGGTTAACTTTGTCAACCAAAAGCGTACTTGGTTTGTTTTGTTTTCCAGTTATGGAAGACCAATATAATCCACGATTGATCAAAGATCTTCTACAGGATCTGAGTTCTACTCTCTGTATATTGATTAGGGGAGTAGGAAAATCTGTGTTGGTAGGCAACATCAATATTTGGATTTGCCGATTAGAAACTATCCTTCTGTGGCAACAACAATTAAAAAATCTTCAGATGAACAAGGTATATTATTAAATCATGTTAAATAATATTTGGGGAGGGGAATTATATTGATTGAGGATTTGTAAGTGGACCAGGTTTCAAATACATTTTAAACAGTTTTGCTTGTTTTGTTTTTTAAAGAAGCAATGTGAAATAAATTAACTGGCATCAACTTAATTTTCTTATGTTTTAATAGCTTTTCTCTAACGAAAACTGCTTTCATATCTGTACTGCTTGTTTGTAGTAGAGATGTATAGATAAAATTGGTTTTCCCACTCAAGTTAAAAAAAAATTTCTCTAGATTGTCAGATAGAGATGTGCAAAAAGCCCCCAATTTTTAATTCCAAAATAAATTTTCTACAACTGAAGAAATAAAAATCTAAAAGGTATTTTGGAGGTGTATCAAGAAAACATGAAGAAAGAAAATATTCAATTAGCAATTTTACAGATTTATGTATTAGCACAGTTGCTTTTGTAAAAAAAAAAGAAAAACATAATGACTTCAGCATCTGGATTCTCCTCATGTGCCTGTGTTCAAAGCATGTGGTACGCACTGTTCCAGGGTTCTATAGTGGAAACTTCTGATGATAAGCAGGCAATTTTCTTTAATCTGACTGGGTTACTCCTGAAATAAATGCTGTAAGATACTGCTCACTGTAAAGTCGTACAAAAAGATAAAACAACAAGTGTTTTATATTTTGGCTTTCAGCTATGAAATTTTGAAATTGTCCTTTCTGTGTGAGCTGGTTATCTGACTAAACGAGCTACTTTTGGAGTAAAAAGGAGAAATGAGGAAAGAGGTCTCAGCAATTTTCATGTGCCAGGCAACCACAGCACAGACACTTCTGGCACACTGCAGTTACTCCTGCGCTTGTTTCCTTCCAGCGTGGCACTTCCCTCAGAGCTGTTTTGCCTTGGCTGTAGCAGCCCACGCAAAATCTTGCAGCTGTGGTGCTCACATATTCATTCCTCAGCAGAGGACGGTCCCAGCAGTGTTTGTACCAGCTGACACCATGGAAAGTCTGGTCTATGAGTGAGGTGAATGGCTAGGAAGGAAACAGACAGAAGTGCAAGCCTGTGGGTGCAGGGCTGCTGTGCTGCCACCGCCTTGGGCTGCTCTGCTCCCTCCCTGCCCACTGGGACACTGCCTCCAGCCTCCTGGGCCTCTGCCACCTGGCACTGTGGTCTCTGGCTTTGGTTGTGGAGGAGCTGTGCTGTAGCTTACCCCACTATAGTTCAGAGGTGTATAGTCTCAATGAAAACTTTCTCAGTGCTCTCATCTATCACCTCTGCAGATCTTCTCATTTATGTATGAGGGGAACTGTCTCCAAACTTCAGAAATTATCCTGCTCTCTTCTGCCTCTGACTTCCATAATGCTTTCATTTTATCTCTGCTCTTCAGTCCTGTATTCTGTATTCTATTCAGTACTCTAGTTGTCTTAAGGCAAGTCAACATGTGTTTTGTTTCTTAATAAAAATTGAGAAACTGTAGTGATCCAACAAGTCAGAAATAATTGGTTCATACCTTTATTATAATTAAGGGTTTAGCAGACTTAAAGATGGACTTGACTATATTATAGTTTTCAAGACTGCATAATATTTTGAGACAACAGATGTGTTTCAAAAATTATTTGAAATTTAAATAACAAATTTAGGATATGTTTATTTTAACAGTAGGAAAGCTATGAGTTATAAAGCTTACAGTCTGTTGTTCCTTCTGTACCTGTAGTCATTTAAATTTTCAGCAGTGATTAGAGAATAATTGTAGGCAAAAATTAAGCATAGATTTTACTCAATGATTTGAAAAAGTAAACTAAGGCCTAAGATACCTCTGAAGTACTTTATACTGTCATGTTTTTGTAGCTAAAAGTCTTCAACTCTTATTTCCAGCAAGTCAACAATGGACTTACGCTTAGCGACCTCCCTCTCCATATGCTGAATAACATCTTATACAGGTTCTCTGATGGCTGGGACATTATTACTCTGGGACAAGTGACCCCAACTTTGTACATGCTTAGTGAAGACAGACAGTTGTGGAAAAAACTCTGCCAGTACCATTTTGCGGAAAAGCAGGTAATAAACTCTGTTATTTGTATAAGTGTAGCCTTTTTGATATCATATACTAATAATGGAGCCTTAACTGGCCCTTTTTGATATAAAAGTGTATCATTGTGCAGTAATCGTGAGTCTTCTCTGTATTTGGGGCTTGATTCCTCCTAAATATTGCATTCAGTATATCTGTGAGTTTAGGATAACTGGGCTGTTTCCTTGCATTATTTTTAAAAATGTCTATTGCAAAATGGGCTTTTTAAAAAACTGCCTAACCAGTGTGGTAGAGGATACCTCTAAAGTGTTCCTCTAAAGTAGAGCTTGCTTTGCCAACTAAGGTAGGCAGACAGGTTGCTCAAACTTTTAAGCTACATGAAATTCTGGAGAAGCCAAATTGAATTTTTGCTAAGAAGACTAGAACAAATGCTTTGAAATTAATAACAAAAAGAGAAACAGTACTTTCCTGTCACTTCCTTATAAAGAGCATTAAGTAATCTAGGAATGGCTCCAGAACTGTCTTTGTTTTCTGACATTCATAAATGCTGGGAGAAAATCAGACTAGGTGAAAATAAACCTACGAAAGTAGAAGTTACTTCATCAGAGCTGCAGGAAGAACTTTTGAAACCTAGAACGTTCCGTGCTGGAGGAAGCAGAAGTGCCCATTCTTAAATCTGTCAGGTTGAAGTTGCTTGGTGACTACCAGATTAAGTGTTGCTGTAATGGGTAAGACAGAACTGAAGATCAATTAACTCATGCACAGTTGACCCAAATAAGATTTTTCTTTTTGTGAGATGAAAGGTTTTAGAATTAACTGTGGAAAAACTAGACAGACAAAAGCAAACTGAAAACTCACCCAGAAGAATTCAAGGTGAAGTTACAATGATAACAAATTTAATCTTAAGTAGCAGTTGAGTGGATTTTGAAGGTAGATGAGGTAAGCTCTATTGAACAGTGACAAAATTGGTTGGAGAGGAACTTCTTATACTAGGGTAATGCAGGGAAAAAGATCCTTAAGGATTTCAGTGAAATTAGCTATCCTTGTATCCCATAAAGTACTCTTGCCCACAGTGTTTCCAGTGTGTTCCTGAATGTTCACATTCAATTTCTTAGTAAGTTATTAGTGTGAAATCTAACGTTTTTATGTATATTCCCATATAAAATCTTGCTTCTTCTCTTTAAAAGTGTACTGCCTTAATAAGCCACAGAAACATGTTGTTTTTTTTCTGTCCTCTGTAGTATATTTGTTGAATCATTGAAACAACCATGAAAACATAATTGATATCTGAAGAGCACTTTTGGAAAAAATGAGAGCCATTATGAAATGAAGTGTATCGGAAATCAGAAAGGCAGTGCTATTCTCTCCCCATCCAGAAATTGTCTTCTGAATGAAGAAAGCCCTCGATGTATTAGCATTAAGCCACACTGAGTGGAACAGAAGTCTTTTATAAAAACATACTTAATAAACCTTGGCTGTCTCATAAGCTGGGGAGAAATAGCTGTTGTGCATCAGCTAATCTTTACATGCAGATTAGGTACTCAAGAAGTACATCAATCACTAATTATTGCTATCCTTCTAGAAAGATCACAACCAAATGTGAAAAATAATCATAATATATGCTTTTAAAATTAAAGAAAGCTTTATTTAAATGTTTTAACAGAAAACCACTATCTGTAATGCACAATCATGGTTTTAAATCTCATTGCTGAGTGGTTTAGTTCTTTCGTTAAAGGATAAAATTAATTGCTTACAGCTCTAAATACTGTTTTGTTAAATGCTTCTTGACTATAGTTAGAATAATTTAGAGACAGTAGAATTAGATCAGCTGTGTATGGCCTAGTTTTTCTTGGCAAATATGTACTCTTCTATTTTTAGTGTTTGCCTTCCATCTTTTTTTTGTGGCCAGATCTCTCTCTCTCACTGCTTTGCAGAGATGTATGATGCCAGAATATTGACTTCAAAGAATTCTATTTACAAAACTTCAGTGTAACTACCTTTTCCCCACCTTCCCCTGTCCTTTGCCTGAATTGACTACAACAATTTTAAAGGAAGGTATTAATTTTATGTCTAGTTTTGTAGGCATTTGATTCCATCAGAGAAAGGTCACATTGACTGGAAGCTGATGTACTTTGCACTTCAGAAATATTACCCAATAAAGGAACAGTACGGGGACACCCTGCATTTCTGTCGACACTGTAGTATTCTGTTTTGGAAGGTAAGAGCTTTGAAACAGATAGTCAGAAATAAGTTCAAACAGCTACTGGTGATCCTCTTCAAGGAAAAATATTAAGGTCATCTTGTCAGCTTTCTCATGTGAAATGTCATTGGATAACTAATATCTAACTTTATAATTTAATATGGATTTAACATGGAAGTTTTATATGTAATTTTAAAGTTGTTCTTAATCTTGCCTTTTTATTTCTTGATATCTGATAACCTCAATACTTAGAATTGCAATGAAAAGTGCCATGTGGAAAGAGTTACTCTGTCTTCTTTTACTGATTTGATCTTATGGAAAGTTGAGGGACTAGACTGAATTAGTGTTTTCTAATGATGTCATGGTAATCAATACATCTCTAATGAGAAATAATTACTACAATTTTCCTACCACATTGGTGTATTGCTCTGTATTTTTATATTTTTGCTTCTGGCGCGTATGAAGCTCGGAGAAATGTTTAAAACTTCATCCAGAGTGTGCTTTACCCTGGTTTTGAGGCTTACCATGAAGCATATGTTGTCTTACAGGATGATTTTAATTTCAGTAGGGCATTCTCTTCTTTGATGTGTGATTACATAGTCCTGCTTTTACTCTGTGTTGCACAGTAACAGAGCCTTCTAGTTAGTGAGACTTTAATTTTGCAGCTGAAAGATCAGATATAGCTAGTGTTAAGTGGACAGCAAAGAGCAAGAAATGTTTGAGAAATATTGGAAAATACTCATATTACTCATATTCTAATTAATATAAATTAGTTGGTCTTGTGTCATCTTTATGTGATTTTTAAGAAAAGTTGCATGTCAGTGTGAGGCTTTATTATTTTCCTTCGAAAAACCTAGGCTGTTTAGCAGGATCCAGCTAAAGCCTGCTAGAAACTGCGTGTTCCTTAATGATATTATCTTGAAGTTGAGTATTTTTGATATCATGGGAGCCCTTCCAGGTAGCAATGTTCTGCAAAATTAGTAGTAGGAAAGAAAGTAGCCACAACTGGCTTCTGCTGTGAAAAGCCCTGGGTGTTTGCTGAAGGATCTGTGTCAAGGATGACTAAGAACTTTCATTCCAGTGGGATGTAGCATGTAGCTCAATACCTAAAGCCTCTCTCTGAAAGGGGAGATTTCAAAGATAACTACACAAATGCATTTAGACAGGCCTTTGTGGTATCAGATTTCTTTGGATTGTCTGCCTTCACTGTGTAAAGAGTTAATGCTTTCTACACTAAATTTCACTCATTTTGATCTTGGTATAATTGAAAGTAAAAGTCTCTATTATTAGGAATTTAAATGTGTTTGGAATTAAGTGTTTAACTTTGTGTGACAGTAAGAGGCAGTGAACCTGTGCGGGTTTCAGTAGTATTCCAGTAGAAGATTACAGTAGTCAAGGTGACAAGGTAACTGTTCCATCTACTGCTGGAATAATAGGGCTCATTTTGGACTTTTAAATTCTTTGAAACACAGCACGGGAAGTTCTAAAGGTCCTTTGGATTGATGAGCAGTACCTCCTAGATCACCATTCCAGTGCTGACTGCCTCATCCTAGAGATTTGGGCAGGTCTTAAAATGAAAGTGCAGTTATAGATTATCTGTGTGCTTCTGCACAAAAATACTGCAGCAGGTGTTTGGGATCGGCTGTTTTAACAAGAGCACAGTTAGCAGGCTGAGGAAAGCCATTATCCCTTTTCATGCAGCACTCATTAGGCCATCTGGGGATACTGCATCCAGTGAGGCCTCCAGTACAAAGAAGATACTGATAAACTGAATGAAGTTTAGGTGAGGGTCATATAATCAGGTGGGCTGCAGGACTTGCCCTGTGAGGAGGGGCTGGAGAAGACTCTTTCAGAGGGACAGAAGAGCCTGCCTTGAGGACAGCCAAGCAAGGGAACAGTTTGGCCATAGAGCTGATGCAGTTTCCATCCATGGATGTGATCAGGACCTGACTGAATAAAGCTCAGAACAAGCCGGTCTGATGACACAGCTTAGCCTGCTTTGAACAGGAGGCTGGGCTAGAGACCTCCTGAGGTGCCTCCCAACCTGATCATTCTGTGAGCCTACATTGCAGTGTTCCTTCTTGAGACTTGGCATCTAAACCTTGTCTCTGTCTTAAAATAAGTGATGATCAGGCTGAAGTACATTGTTAAATTAATTAATATATGCATAATTGGCACCCTTATTGGCAGGGACAAATTAATTGTTGATCTGAAATACTGTCCCCCTTTTTACAGGGCAAAGTGGGTCAAGTAGTACTGGTCACTCAGTTACATGGGGAAAAAAATAGTTCTGATTTTTTTTCCAGACTCTTGTATCTGTATCCTTATCCAAGCTTACTAAAAAGAGGTGAGGAGTAAAGCAGAGGTAAGGGGCAAAGGGACAGGAGGTACCTTATTAATTCTAGATAAATCCTGTGCTAGGTGAAAATATTTCTTAATCAGAACTTTTTTCAGGCTTTGACAGTTTATTCAAGTTTCAGTATCATACCTGATTAGAAAGATTGTTAAAATAAATATGTATATGAGTGCTTGACACACAATTATATCTGTAAAGCGTAGCAAGAAAAAAACCCAAGAAAACCTACAACAACATTACCACCAAATCAAAATTTTAAAAGAGAAATCACGGTCACTTCAGGGAGGAAAAGTAGCAAGTGTTTGAATCTTGAAACAAATGGAAGTGCTATTCTTCACAGCTGGTAATATGTAAACATTTTGTTTCTTCTTTAAATGATACAATTCAGAAGTCAGGCAACTTTTGTTTCCAAGGGCATTCAGAAGAACATGAGGCAGAGCTGAACACTTCTTTATACAGCATCTATTTTTATTTTTCTTCCCTCATTAAAGAACAAAGCAAAATATTGAAATAGTTGCAGAGAAAAAAGTGCTAAAGTGATCAAGGCATGAAGGAGACAGATAAGATAAGTGGTGCATAAGCATGAGACTGCTTAGGGAAATTATTTACACTAAGGGACATCCTTCATGCAAGTAAATTGTAGTTTTGAGTAAGCATGCTGAGAGTTAGGAGTTTCTAAGAACCAAAGCCACAAGGGTCTGAAATAGCCCTAGAGCACAGGCCTATTAGTGATGGGAAGAATTTCCAGCAGTTTATGAAATTGATAATATAATGTAATTTCTGACAACATGAGAGGGCTATAGACAGGAAATTCTTGGAACTCTCTGTTTTGTGTTCTTCTCAAAGAGGGCCTTGGAAAAGAAGAGACTGATGGCTGCTGAACTGAACTAGCTATTGAACAATTGAAGTAGGGAAATGACTTCTCACTTTTTCAATATGCTATAATAATCATAGGGGGTTTTTAACAAGCCTTTTAAGAGCTTTTCAGGAAGAGGCATTTGTATTCCTGTACTTGTCTAAAATCTGTTACCTGTGTAAATTTATATGTAGTATGTAGGAGTCTCCTAAGTTCTTTGTTGGAAGTACAGTGACTTTTGTACTCTTCTGTGTTAGGAGGGAGTCATAAGAAAATTTTCATATTGAATATCTGTTTTCAAAAATTACTTCTTGTTAAAGGATTTTTCCATGATGAAACTGAGAAAAGCATATAATTTCAGTAGTGCAAAAGTAATGACTATTGTGTGATACCTCTGTGACTGCTTTTGTGTATACTATTTCTTCTGTTCCACTAGGCACCATTGCAATTGTGGCAGGTTCTTTTATTTTCTTAAGCTTACTTAGTAGCACTTTTCAGTTATCTCACACATGGCCAGAGAAGCTGAAATACGTTTTCCTCTTTCAATTTCCAGAGCTTTGTTAAAACAGTGTAATCACTTTGCATAACACTTGGTTTTAGTCTTCTCAGGACTTGTGCTGATTTTGGTTCTCACAAAGCTGCTTGTGGTTTGCCACAAGAATAAAAGACTTTTTTAAAATGGCTTATGAACCTTTGCTTAAATAAACCTTATCTCTGCTTCTTTTACTTTACGGCTCTCCTTCCTGCTTCCTTCTTCACGATCTCAAAGGACTATCACCTTGCTTTGTTACTCCAGGTATTTCCTGTGTCTCATCTGTTTTCATTGCTGACTGTTCTGTAATGTCAAAGTGAATAATGTGTTCCTTTCTAATCATCTGATGCTCTTTGATTTTTGTTTCTGCACATTATTTTAGCAGCAGGAATAGTTTGTTTCTTGTTCTCTTTTACATAAAGGTAGCGATGACTTCCCATCTCAGCTTTTCATCTTTTTGTCTTTTATTATTGCCATATTCCCTCTTAATGCCATTTAAACTAGGAACAATAATTCAATTTCTAATGAGCATAGGTGTCAGTGAGATCAGCCAGATTTTGCTAAGAAATAGGTTTCTCTGTGCTCAGTGTTATTATAAACTGTTTTCTGCACTCCCTGATGTATTTAATTCAGTACTTAAATCTGAAAAGTGTAGCATGTACCTCAGATAACTTTCATACAAAGGTACTAAAATTGATTTTATTGCACTTGGAATGCTGTAGTCACATTTACTTTTATGGAGAGTCTCTCTGAAAAGAAATACCCCAAAACAGGCTGCATGTGACTTAGGATAGTCAAGGGAAGCAATTATATTGTTGCCTTCTGACTGAAGAAATGGCGAAGATACTTACACAGAGCTTCTTAATGTCTAGCTGTGCTAAATTTTGAGGAAAACAACTACATTTGCCAGTAAACACTCCTCCTGGGAAATTCTCTTCTTACTTTAAAAGAAGTCTGCTTTAACTTTGATACATTGAAATCAATATGATTTTAACACTTTATTAAATATAATTCCAATGAAAATATATTTCTCTTGGAAGGAGGAACACTCATATTTAGTTATGATTATGATTTAGTTAGAAGGAAAGTTATGATTCCTCTTTTCAGTCCTTATCGCTTTTTTCACTGTAAAATTTATGTTGTTTTCAATAACAAAAAACACTAATAACTGATCTCTGAGATTTTTATTGTACCTGTAATTCCTGACTGGGTAGAGCTTTCAAGAATGTTTTTATAATGATGTGCAGAGAAAGCAGACGGCATGTTACAAACTCAGTCTAAAATATTCAGGAGTATGAATAAGTACTGAAAGAGGATAAATGCTACCTTGTTTCCCAGAATTATAATTCTGATGGGTTTTTTTCCTGGAAACTAGGAAGGTAATGGCATGACATTGACATGGCCGTGGGTTGAGAAGATAATAGTCCATTAGCAACTACCTTTAAGAGTGTTTTCTGATGTGGTGCAGCTCTTCCTTGCAGATGTCATCTCAAGATGAAGGTGTTAAGTTTAACACTTCTGGTTTTGGTCTTGGTTACCTGTTCTTTCTCATCTGCAGATTCCCCCAATAGGCAGTTCCCCCTGGGTCTCTTTTCTCATGTGTGTTTGTGTTTCCCTCTGTGTCATGAATCTAACAACTGTTTCTCAGGTGATGTTAAAGCAATCATTAAAAAGAGTGGGAGGATGAGGAGGTGATACCACCTGGTATATTCATGTAGTCCTCTGCACACCTAATGGAAAAACACAGATAATAAATCTGTTGAGTAACAATTTTCACTGGAAAAGCTGAGCAGTATTTAGAATGTGTTTCACCTAGTGCACTTAAATGCTGCAAAGACTTTGGGTGGGAATGTGGCAGTGGCAAAAAAGTCACTTAGAGAGTCTTTCCTTCTATTAACTGAATTGCATGTCATTTCACTTCCTATGGAAACAACAGCAACAAAGACCACAGTAGTCTGTGATTTGACGTGTATTTATCTAGTATTCTTGGCTCACATGGTGAATTCATCAACATTGGTTGAAAAGGGAGAGAAACTCCTTAAAGCCTGGGGAGGACCCTTCTGAGCCTTACAACAGCACTGATCAAGGTGTTTAACGTCCCCATTGAGCTGGCTGAGAACTTCTCATTACATTTCTGCATTTCCCTCTTTAGGGTGTTCTAATAAGATGCAAAACAGAACTTTTTGTTCAAAGAGGAACTGGAATCTTAATAATCAGTTCTCCTGAGGTCAGATTTCTATAAGAGGAAAGAAAGCACTGACTGCTTGGGTGCTTAGTGAATTTGGAATGGCTAAGCCTTTCCACCCTGTGTAACTTCCAAACTTGCCCAGGTGCTAACTTCTGTTTTAAGGCAATGTCTTCATTTCACTTGGGGAAAAGATAGGAGTGAAAGATAAAGTATTAGGCGGGAAACATAGTAAGGTAGAAAAACTTTTAAGACTGAGACTTCAAACATGCGGTTCAGGTTTTTTTGAGGAAGTATCTGCTGCCCATCATTTTCAAAGCAAGGAGTTCATTTTCCCCCAAACCAATAGTTGACGTCAGCTTTTGATTAAACAGACCATTTAGGTTCAACAAAGCAGTTGCCTTTTTTGCTATGCTTATCAAAAAACAATGGATAAGGAAGATTATACTTTTTCAAGGGATCAAACTCAGGTTCTGGTTTTGGTAGAAGGAGAGAATATATTTTTTTTTCCCTTTTCCCCTTAAATTGGGGATGATGGCAGACTGAGTATGGAAAGAGAACTTACTTATTTTTCTCCTTCATTTTTCAGGATACAGGACACCCCTGCACAGCCAGTGATCCAAACACCTGTCTCATGCCAGTATCTCCTCAGCATTTCATTGATCTCTTCAAATTTTGAGATGTTCAGTAGCTGTTCTCCTGTGTTTGTGGCCATTTTTGTGAAGAGTCGGGCAGGATATGTTATGCTTTTTGTGCAATATATTTAAGTGTAATGTTTTATTGTAGTTTAAAAAAATATATGGAGGAGATTATCAAAGAGCTTTATTTGGCTTATTGCTTTTGTGCAGAATAGAGAGGAGGAGAAGGAGAAACATTAAGAAAATTTCTTTGTCAGGAAATCTCCAGTGGACTTTTTTTCAAGTCCAAGAAAGACCACTTTAATCTCAACTTTAAATTCATGCTTTTGACGCCTTAATAATTGGTTAAAATTATGTAGGGGAGTTTTGAAAATTTCATGGAAGAATTAAGCTACTCTTGCAGGGACCAAAAGAGGGGTTTTTTTGTTAATCCTTCTTTCTATAAGCCATGGTTTTCAAAACACCTCCATATAATTTGCATTATTATAAAGAACAGGACAATATTCTCTCAGACTCTTAATACATATTTACGAAGGTGGCATTAATTATTATGTGCTAGTGAATAAAATATAACTGTGGTTATATCTGCTGTTGGACCTATATGAGTGAAGGAAATCAACCAATTTTTTTACATACATTATGCAAAAATATTTATTTTTCTTAAGGACTTTATTAAACATATAACCTATCTTAGCACATCCTGCAGAACTCATGAGACCAATCTGGGGCTACTGGAAATCTTTCTGATGGTAGCTGCAACCTTCATTTATACTGTTTGGAATGTCTACAAATGCAACTGCACTAATTCATCTTCTAAGAAGAAGACATTTTTGAAATTTAATGAGAATGGAGTTGCTTGTTTCTAGACTGGTACAGTGGCAGAACACTATTCTACCAACTGAGGTTCGAACCTGACAAGCTATGGGAAACACTGAAAGTCAGTCTGAGCTGGAGCACCTTCTGCCAAGTTAATCACATGATAAATTCTCCAGGAAGCTATTTTGTTCTATCCTGTAGAACAAAATAAATTGCTTGGCTTAAGCAGATAAAGGAAAAGTTATGGAAGTTTTGGGTTTGTCAGTGAAATTTAATAATATGTAATGTACAGAAAAAATAAATCATGTACCATATTCTGCACTTGCTTGTTCTGAATCTAGTTTTGTACAGTGTAATAAATCATCTGTTATTCCTAGAAGCCTCCGGTGCATAGAGATGAATCAATTTGCATTTTGTAAGATTTTCCGTAACCTGTTGTCTCCAGTAGTTGGTAATGTAATGAGAAGCATACAACAGTCCTAGTGCTATTGCTTTACAGTAGTTGGTTGTATTAGCCCTTTTTTGTAATAGGATATCTGGGCTGCTAATAGGCTGCACAACAAGAGGAGAATATTTATTTCCTCAAGAAATAGTTTCGTGTTAACTTAAATCTTGGTGATTGAATTGAATTGCTGATAGGTGGATTTTTCAATACAGGATTTTGTGGATTTTTTTTTCTTTCAATTCAGGTGTTGGCCATGGTCATAGTAATGGTCAGGTGTGGAGCCCAGGACATCTGTTCTTATTCCTGTTCATTCCGAGTGTTGCTGCAAGCCTTGCTTTCCTAGCTGTGCGCTGCTGTAGCCACTGGATTTGTTAAAGCCCCAGAAGCCCTTCTTTAACAACAATTTGCACCCCATTTATTTAACTCCTGTAATAGCTCAGATGCTTTCCTGTCACTGTGACCTTGTAACCTTGACAGTGGCTGGTGCTGGCTGACATCCATTAATCACTCCTTTGCCATGGTTACAGTTTTGCTACCCTTCATAAAACTTCCTATAAATTTATGGATGCTTTCTTTGAGAGCTTGAAAGAAAGGTTTTAAAGCCAGCATTTGCTTTAATGCTGCTGTGAGCTCTTCTCCCTCATGCTGAAGGTCTCTGCTGAGGGACTGCACAGAACCATCTCTCCTGCAGACAGAGGGTAAAGCTCTTACACTGGTACCTGAGAGCGGCCCAGCACTGAAAAGACAAGTAAGATGACAGCTGGGGGAAAGGCATTGAGAGCACTGAGAGGAGCCTCTCCTAGCCTCTGAATGGAGGAGGGAGAGAAATGACTTTAAGGCCTTACAAGACATTTTAAGACAGGTTTGGAAAAAAATCAGTATCTGTAATAACTAATTTTCTGTTCTCTTAGAAATGTTAGCTGACAGCAGTCTGGCTTACTTTCCCTTTCCCTTGTTGTCTTGCTCTTCAGTAGCAAAAAGCCTTTGACAGGCTGAAGGTTAAGTTCTGAGATATGTTCCTGTGTGTGCATATCCATTTAGGATAACCAGGGTGTCCCCTTGGTCTGAGGTGGCAGTAGCTAAGAAGAAAGAAGCAAGACTGTGCCTTGTATTTAAGAGGTTTCATTCTCCTCTCACAGGCTGGTTGAGGGTGGAAGGGACCCAGCTGAAGCAGGGTTAGCCAGAGCTGGCTGTCTAGGACTTTGTCCAGGACTGCTTTTTTTTTTAATCATACAAAGAGATGGGAAAGGATTTCACCTTTAGGATAACAACCTTGTTAATAACCTCACCTGAAACACAGAATGTACTTTGACAGCCTGAATTCATCTCCTTTTCCTTTACTCCAGCACTTGGGTAACCTAAAGTGTTGGAACCCTGAGAAAGATTATGCCTTAACATGAAACCTCTGCACTTTGGCCTCCTGTGTGCTGCTGTCCCAGGCAAAGAAAGGCAGGCGCTCTCCCCGTCAGCAGCAAGGGTGCCTTGAAATGTGTTCTAAATCTCTATAGCACAGGCTCCTTTTGCTCCACAGCTTCTGTCCCCAAACCTGGATCTGGTTATAGACAGATTTTGCAGTGGCAATGGTAGGAAATCATGTTTTAAGTGTGGCCCCTCCATCATCACTTCCCACTCCTGGGTGATTTGTGTTTTATTGAATTCTAGTCATGAGAAACAATATTGATTCAAAGGCAATCAGGACATTCTCTGCCATAGTCCACAAGGAGCTTGAAACTACAATTTTGAAAAACATGGTCTTCCTTCCCACTCCCCAGTCACTGCCTCCCGAACCTGTCTCTGAGAGACTCCTGGCCTTTTTTTATTACATTCTCTCCCAACAGTTTTGTATACCTATTTCTAGGAAAAGACACTGCTATCAACCTGTGCCAAGAGCACTGAGTGAACCTTTCTCCTTGGATGTCAGACAGGACTGAGGCTCTTACCTGGAAAAAACAGAGGAGTGGGACCTTGCTCGCTCTTTCTCCCTGTTCCCCATCCCTGGGGCATGCATTAAGTTGCTTTAGGAGAAGGAAGAAGCTGAACTTCAAGAAAACACCAAGCTCAAACCAAAAGCCCTCCACTAGGACTAGCACTGAAAGACCAGAGGCCTTTTTGCAGTCTCCAGGGCGGAAGTGATGAGGGCTGGCAGGAAGGAGAGGGTGGGATGGGGAATAGTAGCACAACATTTTGGATTCCATGGTGCATAAATTAACATATTTACAGCTCCATCATTGGCAAAGAACTTAGAGGAAGGCTAAATCCTCAATATCCAACTCAGGTTGCTTGTATTGGCAGAGATACAGATACCTGCATTAATAAATCAGTATCAAATGTTTGGAGACAGTTGTTAAATTATCATTCAGAACATTGAAACAGTAGCTAATTATGCTATTCACTTGCACTCTTTTTATACTTTCATCTGCAAGGCTCAGATCCAGCTCCTCAAGAACACTGGAACATAATTCCCAGCAAAATTTCTACAAAGTTCAGTAGGATGAGGGTTACTTTTAAAGCTTAAAATGTCTGCATTGAAAGACATGACAGGTAAGTGGACTCAGAACACGAGAGGTGAGTGAAGGTGGGTTTCTTTTCTTTCAATTCCCATGGGCCATTCTCTGTGCCACACACAGACCTGTCCCCTCTACCTGTCAGACTTGCTGGCAATGCTTATTTCCTGCAGGTTTATGTGTACATTTTTCTACAAATATGAATAAAACATGTCCAGTTTTATATTTATTTCACTTTATAGTCATTGCACCTTCAGCTGAAAGTTTTTCTCTTTTCAAGGCCTACACCAACAGCCGCCACTTAATTCTAAAATTTATGTACTTGATTTGAATGCTGTTTTTCTGTAGTATTTATAGCAAAACAATAATCGAAGAATAATTCATTTGCTAAAGTCAGTTGTCATTCCCACATAATGCTCAGATATAGAACAAAGTTCTGCATGCTGAGAGCACCTCTTCCCAATGTTTTAGTCCCCGATATTCTCTTAGGCACAGCCTTTATTTTTAGCCCTGTTCCTACCAGAAACTTTTCAATCTGTAAACCTGCATACCCTTTCTGAGCTCAGTGGTATCCCTTTAGAACTTAGTGAATTTATAAAAGCAATACTTTGGCAGCATTTTCACTAGAACCAGCTATGCTTGACCATAATGCAGCAGCTCCCACAGTGGGATGTCCCAGGCTGCACCTCTGCTGTTTTCCCTTACACAGCTCCACAGTGCACAGCCTGATCCGGTGCCCTCTGTGACCCTTCCACTCTTCTGCCACTGAAGCTTGACTATGTTTAAGCAGCCACTGGGCAGAAGTGAGACCACCACTAATGCGGTGGGTGTTGCTCCATGCCTCATTAAGCCACCTCACTTCAACAGATTAATCCTACCACCACTTAAACTCTTGCTGCAAGCTGCCCATATGCCCTCTGCTGATCCTATGTTTCTTCTACTGCCCGCACTCACCTACATTTTTCATCACCTATGTCTAATTTATAGGCAGAGTAGTATGGAACAGACCTGGAGAAATGTTTGGTGCAAGTTGCAGAGCACCAACGTTACAACAGAACTTGCTGTTTGTACCTGTGCACAAGGGACATTCTTTGCAATTGCTCATCATAGCTAAAAGTCCTGTCTTTAATAGGAAAACCATGAAAGAACACCAGGAAAATGGACTAGATGTGTGTTAGTTAGTTTGGGTTAGACCCCAAAACCCTGGCCTAATAGTAAATATTAGAACTAATGGCTGTAGGAATATTCCTACATGTTCTGGACTTCTTACTTCGCTTTATGGTGTGCTTCATTCCTTGATGCCAGAACATCTGCTCCTTCCCTAGTCTTGGAAACCCTCCTCCTGTGCCCAGTGCATCCAGTTCTCACCACACAGCTCAGGAGCTCAGATCTTGCACCGTGGCCTCAGCTGCTGCTCACTTGGCCCCTATGGTTTGATCAGGTCACACCTGCTCAGGCAGGGAGTGCTGATGCAGCCACGCTGTGGTGATGGGATACTGCACCTCAGGGTCAGTTTATAAAATGAAGAAAAAAGCAAGTATATAATTCATTAAGTCTCTAATTTTCAAAATAACCCTATGTGCAGATTTACACTATCTGTAGTATGACTTCTGGGAATCTTGTGCTTCATCCCATCAAACAATGGTTTACTCCCTAACAGGAAATGATGCTTGACTTGTTTTCCTTTTTTTGTCCTATCAAATGCTGGTTGCCAAGTTTCTGTCCAAATGTTCAAAAGATAAATTCTTTATAGGCACTACCTAAACTGAAGGCATTTCAGCCTAAAAGGGGGGCATTGGTCATGAGAGAAACAGCAAAGAGTAGGTCTTCATGTAATTAGGATGCCTTTGCATGTGTGAATGCCCCTACCCCCTCAAAGAAAGCTAATAGACCACAAGTATAAAAATAAAACAAATCAAAGAATAATTAATATTCATCATCTTGCACATTAGAAAGCTTTAACAGAAAAAAAATAATATGCCAAGTACCACACTTGGTGTCAGGATACATGGGTCTCCCTTCCCTTCTCCAGCACGAACACACACCACAGTGTTTCCTCCATCCCTCAAGCACCAGAAGCATATAGCAGTGTAACCTTGTAGAGAATCCAAGACTCCTGGACAAACAAGATGGTCAAGACAACGGCATTTGGGGGTTTCAAGGAAAAAGGTACAAGATAAGAAAGGCCAAAGACATTGCTAACTTATAGGAATGTTCCTGTATCAAATCTGATCTATTTTACTATGCAATCTCAAATAATTAAACCAGCCAATTCCCTGAAAAGTTACTTAAACTCAACTGTTCAGTCTCCTCAGTACAAGGGGCTGGAGCAACTAGAAAGCAAAATACATGAGTCTTTTCAGAAGTGGACAAACCAATCTTAGAAAACACAGCTGTGCACTTTTCTATGCAAAGATTTTTTTTTCCAATAGCAAACTCACAGTTCAAAATATGTCATTAAGCTTCCACTAGTGTTATTTGGGTCTCAAGAACATGAAAATTTAAATGGCAGCCAAGCTTTTATTGGGTTGTTATGGACTCGAGAAAAAATATACTCACTTCCTTGCATCTTTTAGTAATCACTAGACAAAGAATAGGAAAAACTTCTTCCCAAGTACAGAGCAGGTATTTCTTGTTTCATTACCAGTGATAACGGTAGATATATGAAAAACCACCATCTCCCTACACTTTGTTTACTATTATATATTTCATATAAATTTCTATTATTAATATCCTTTTTTTTTATTGTTTTCATACTCTTTATTTCTTTGTAACTATAGAAGCTGCATTATATTTCTGCTGTGATGCTGGTGGCACTTACAAGAAATATAATTCTCTCCTTTTGATTTCTAAACTGGCTTTTTTGCCTGTATGTTTGATTCCCTGTTTTGTATGGTACAAAGTAGTCATGCTGCAAGAAATTTTTGACACTGACACACATCTAATGATACACACCTTTGCCAACTATCACTGGTGACGTGCCTTTTAGGAAATTACTTTTCTTCTTTATAGTACTGGTTTTATTTCCCAGATACATCAGAAACAAAGTAGCAAGGCACTCAGAGGAAAAAAAAATTAAACAAACAAACCCAAATTAGCAAGAACAGTTTAGATGTGCAAGAAACAGCTAAATAACATGCACATTCATGTTTTCAGATTGTATAGGACCTACAGTTTTGTCATCCAAGAGTCCCATACAGTAACAAGCATTTTAAAAACCGTTGGAAATTGAGACAAATGCCAGGCTGAATTCGCCTGGGCTATAGGAACATCTATGCTCAAAATTTGACAGGGTCCTGGAAATGCAGGTTCTTCCACTTGCTTTCACCTGCCTAGATGTGCATCTGACCCACCTGTGTCTAGTCAGAGGCATTATCACTACAGCCTTTTTTTCCCCTAAGAATATTACTTGTATGAATGAAATTTTCTGGTTTAGTTACCTTACACACTACAGTAAGGAACATCTTGCCCAAATGTTCCCTGCTAAGTCTGTGTAGACGAACACAAAGCCAGCAGATGGGAGTGAAGAATGAGAGACTGACAATAAACTCCCTTCAGCAACTTCTCCACTGGCAGCAGTGGCTGCTCCTCATATGTGGTAGGCCAGGCCATGCAGGACTCGCCTTGTTATGGGGCCAGTGTGTGCAAAAGCATTTCAGGTCCTCCACGTTACAAGTAGCTGGTGAAATCTTCAGGGAAAGAATGCTGCTCTGCCCAAGCCTTCACAACAGCCAAAAAATGAAAAAGAAACCAACCCAAAAAACCTACTCCCACAACATTTTAAACCAATAAATACTGATAAAGCAAAATATTTTTAGTTTGTTGAAACCAATGAATTCTTCCCACTTTAAAAGCAGTGTGTCATCCTTTAAATCTAGGATGCTGCAACTTCTGAGACACCACGATTCACAGAGTTTGAGCAAACACTGCTATCATTTCCTTGGCCATGCTCTACAATGATGCAAGTAACCTCACAAAATCAGCTGAGTTGGAAGGGACC
>VYZT01004747.1:0-35060 GCA_013400735.1 Pomatostomus ruficeps | reverse complement strand
TGGGAGTGCTTGATTTGGTTTCCTACCTATCATCCAGTTCTTCAGGTTTGTGCACATGGACATTTGATGGGTTGGTGGCTCCTGTAAAGGGCACGGGAGTAATCTGGCAGGGTATCTAATTTGGCCTTTCCCAGTGTGTCTGTAGGTGTGCAGAGCTGCTTTCACCACACAGCTTAACAGACAGAACCTTTAGACTCCTCAGTCAAGGGAGTTAGAGGACATGACTTTCTCTTGGTCAGCTTCATTTCTATTAAGAAATCTGTATAACATCGAAAGGGAGATGCTGGAAGACATATTAGCTAATGTTATATTCAACAGAATATATGTTTGAACCAGTGAAATTAGAGGCTGAAATAAACTGACATGGGAAAAGGGAGAAATCTTAAAACCAGTATTACAATCTTACTCGAAATATTCTTAGATTATTTTATGCTAACTTTGAAAGAACATAGTTTAATATGTGTCCCATAAACAGCTAAACCAGAACTAAATAGTGAAAAAAACAACTAGTTGATTTGATTGTATATTTGTGTTGTGTGTCTGAATATTGTTTGGGACCTAAGCTTTTTCCAGGTATTTAAGCATAAATGTGGAAGATAGTAAAATGAAAAGGCTAAATAGTCAGAACACAGAACTTTAAACATCCGATATAAATATACTGAGCAGGGCACAGGAAATTAAATCATCAGATCAGCTGCATCGACATTACAGACATTTTATATTTCAATGCCCTATTGAAAGTACTATACAAGAAGAGATGGCTTTGCAGCAATCCTTTGAATCCAATTTGAAGTGCATTGCTGTCATATCAGCTGAATGATAAGTGCAAAGCAATCTCCTATAGGAGGCAAATGTCCAAGTGTTACAAATCCAAAATACCTTTACAGTAAAAAACTGAGGTTTTTTGATGTTACTTGTACATGATTACTGGGCACATTTGGAAGACTGATTTAACTTAACTTTATCATTCTTTGGGTTAAGTGAAAACACAGTAAAGAAGGATATTTGGAAGATATACTGGATTGGATTGTTTCTGAATCAGACATTTTTCTAAGTTGTGATCAGTGGTGTTGATACTGCAATGTTGAATATTTTTAAATAACTATCTATTTAATAACTGCAGATAATATATTTTGTTTCCTAAAGCCATGCAAATAAAGCTGTTTTCCTGTTAGAGAAGGAATAGGATTAAGTCTTTAAGAATTTTATCTATAGCCTGTTTTTTTTAAATACAGTTTGATATTTTTTCCTGTAAGCCAACTAAAATACAAAGCAAACTAGAAACACAGTTCTTTTCTTTACATATATATTGAAAAATTATCCAAACTTATGTCCTTCTGTAAGTAGTTGCCTTCATGTGCAGGGTGGCTTAGTTTTATCAACATGGTAAAACTTGTGTTTTCCATGCTAATGTTTCATATGCCACAAGGACAGCAGTAATTACATAGCACAAATGATCAACAGGAGAGGCATAAACCAAGCAGCACGGAGTAACCAGGCTGACTGAAAGTAACACATATCCTGGGGAAGAATCAATAAAAATATTAAAACATGAATGAAGTTAAGCTACAGGGCCAATATTGAGGACATACAGGAAAATGTAAATTTTTAGATATGATTTAAACTTAAATTTCAGACAATATTAATGGAAATTTACCTTGATTACTGTGTAACATAGGTCTTGAATATAATACTTTTTCAGTTAGATTTTATATTGACCTAGCTTATATGAAAACAAATATACAAAATATTAATGTAAAAATAAAGATGGACAAAATGACTTTAACAACAGAAGACAGAAAATCTACCATTTGTCAGCAGTTAATGATGCTTTTTAACTAAATGATTGTGCTCTAATTACAATTCATTTTTATCTGTTTTCTGGCTTTGGGATTTCTATTCTGGATTTCATTGCTAGGTCAAGCTGCCTACCTTAAATTAGCTCTTGCTGACCCTTATTACTATGTTCAATTGAACTAAAGTTGCAAATTCATTCTGGGTCATAGACAGTTACATTAGAACTTTATCCATTTCTGTGGGGGTAAGGATGGGAGAGATACCACAGCACTCTACTTCATATGAGCCGTAAAAAAAGCAATATTATTTATGTATATATGTATTTTTATACCAGGACATCTTGTCATCTCTGTACTAGAACTAGGTAAATGTCTTGGTTCTCTGCTTGCAATTATATAGTTCATTCTGCCCATATTAAGAAATAGGAGAGGTAACTGATGCACCCAATAAGAGAGTTCAGAACACAACCACAAGTATTGTGGCTATTTAAAAATTTCTACATAGAAAAATTTCAGTCCTCGAAGAGGTGTAATTTCCTAGTATGTATAAGAATGAAATTCAAATGTTTTACCTGCTCTAATTCAATGGTTCAGAGGACTGAGAGAGCTATATTGTACTATAAATTTTCATACAAGATATCAGTAAGAATAGGAGGCAAATTTCTGTCTTTGCTAACCAAGGGTATCTTGGGCCAATCCCTTCAATTTCCTTATATTACTAGGCTGTAAAGTTGGCTTAGAACATTTACACGGTTCAAAAGATTGCTGTGAGTCGTCTTAGTTTTGTTTTCCCAAAATTTTTGGGAATATTTTGCTATATATCCAAATCTGTCTGACATTTGTGCAATTTTAAGTAATTCTTCCAACAGCACTTTGGTTTATCTGGCCACTTTACTCTGCATATATGCTGCTTGCATCTGTACTGAAGTCAATTTAGCTGTTGGATGGGTTTGCTGGTGCTCTATGATTTGGATTTATTCATAACAGGTCCATGCTGAGAACATTGCTTAATATTGGTCTCTGCCTGTTACCGTGGTTCTAAAAATGGAGCTTGCCTTCTGCACTTACAGATGTAACCATCAGATTTATGTTGCTTAGGCAAGTAAATGGAACAGTTCTGCAGTGCTTTACCTTTCAGAGATGGGGTTATTTGATGTTATTTTATGTAGCTAAACTTTTACTTTAGACTTATTGGTCATAAAGTCAGAATTCATGACCAATTCTGACTAAGCTGTAGGTCTTTTATTGCATTTCATTTATCATTAACTGCAAGGTGCAGGTACCATCAGCAAAGTCAATATCTTCTGGCATTCCAACCAACCTCTTATCCTTACAATTCATATTTCTAGAACACAAGACTCATGGGAAAATGAAAAATTACCATAAGGACAAAGATATGAAGACATACCTTTGATAAACTACAATAGTGTCCACTAAACAGAACTGATTAATTCACAGTACATTTGATATATTCTTGAAGATTCTAAAAAATATTGGGGTTTTTTTCATATAGGAATTAGGATTACCAGAAACTGGTACTTTCTGAAAACTGATGAAATGCATGAGTGTTGACATGTTTTTCTAATGATGGTATGAAGGCATCTCATAAATAGAAAGGCTGAAACTATACCCTCATTATCTGCTATTATTGGCCCTTGGATTTTGATTCAGTTAGCACTTTAAAGGAATTTCCTGGGAATGGCAGAACAGAAGAAAGCAGGGAATAATACGGCTACTCCACTCATTACACTTAAAATCCCTTTCCTTGTCTTAATGACACATTTCATATTTTCTGTCAAGATGTCTTGATGTTTAAGCCAGATAAACTTGCAGCCACTACTTCCCAGCCCTATTTTTTATCTTTCTGACAATGGTTTTCGGTTTCCAAGCCCAAACTTTCAACTTGTGTTGTATATAAGTACTGTGCTCAGTTTAAGATAAAAATACTTGTCTTTCCATTTGCTCTACAAGACATGGTGAAACTATTTTAATGTTAGTCTTCTCTCTCTGGTAGAGCTGTGATGGAAGTTTATATGATTTTTGAAGGCTTTTGCCTCCCTTCCGAGGGCTATTGATCAATGTAAACCTTTCTTCACAATTGTCTTTTTTTTTTTTTGTCTCTTTGGTGCTGACCTTCCTCATCATTTTGGTGAATAATTTATATGTCATTGTGAGTTGTATACATCCAGTTTGTTACCAGACATATCAATACTTGTCTTTCTTAATATCAGCTAACGTACAAACAAATCTAAATCCATGAGATTGCCAAGGAAGAAATAACTAAATAAGAGATATTTGAATGTCAGGTAATCAATAAATACTAGAGAGTGCTTTGCAGAATATTCAGGAAGATTTCCTGTCCATGTCAGACAACTGATATCTTTTCTTTGTGCAATATGACAACCATATTTCTAAGGAAGGCTTTTCAGCATCAAGGCAAAATCAAGAGTTAAGAAATAATATAATATTATAAAACTTGACCTAAAATGAATTTGAACTGGATAGTAGCCTTGCATAGTCATAATTGCTTTATGTGACTATTTATTTGTTCTGTGATTAAACTAGTATCATGATATATCATGCAGTGGTTTTTTATACAGTTTGGGTGCAAAATATTGTAATATATTGAACAACTAATACTTGGGTTATTTTTTTCAGGGCAATTCCAAGTATCTGTTCCCTTACATTTTTTATTGCTTCATCTGAATTGGGATTTAAAAAAAGATATGTTGAAAGATATGCTGCTGTCTGGAAAATGGTTACTCTGATATAATGAATTAATCTTCTATTTAATACAGAATGCCTATGTCTATTTACTTTTACTAAATCAGGGTTTCCTTTTTTTCTAGCATGAAAACAAAATTCAGTACATAAGCAATGAGTTTAATTCACTAGCTTGTCAGTTTATAGGGTTTTGTTTTTCTTTTTCAAAAGATCTTGGATAATTAGTGAATATTTGCAAAAAGAGTTTCTTATTCCTAGATATTTATAACTTGTAATAAAAACTTTTTCTTTTTAGATTTTATATTTGGCATCAACTATTTATTTTGTAGTTTTTCTTATTAAAAAACTTTATATTTTCCTTGTCAGAAGCTATGACTACAGCCTCAAAAACAGCTATCTAAATTTAGCACAAATAATTTATTTACAGTTTTTCTGTCCATTTCTGTTGCATGAACTATACATTTACAAATTATGAAACCTATATATGGATATCAAATTAATTTGTAAACAAAAAAGAGATAATGTAAAAACAGACCTCCTTCCTGATTAATTCTGCTTTTAATTCACATGTACTATAAGATTGTTTAATTTGAATTTAGATGCCTCAATGAAAGAGTTAAGATACAATTTAAGAAACTTTAGAGGAAAAGTAGACATGCTAAATTTAGGGACAGCGTCAGCTGTAAGGAAAACATGTAGAACAAAGAACATATACAGAGGGGTCTCATGCAAATGTCTTCCACAAGAGATTAAGAATGATAGTTTTGGAAATATGTTTTAAAAAATATTAAACATATTTCCTTAAAAAGGCAAAACAACCTGATATAAGAATTAGTTCTTCAAAGCTAGATTTTCCTACATATATGATATGTCTAAGAATTTTATTTCATAGTTTAGACTTCTACAATATGAATTATTATGAACTTACAGGAATAAAACCCCCACAAGTATGAAACAGTCAGGCCATACTGTACCTGAGAACCACATAATTTGCTAG
Source organism: Pomatostomus ruficeps (assembly GCA_013400735.1). Classification (NCBI taxonomy): domain Eukaryota; kingdom Metazoa; phylum Chordata; class Aves; order Passeriformes; family Timaliidae; genus Pomatostomus; species Pomatostomus ruficeps. The sequence continues at coordinate 29,543 of VYZT01004747.1, read as the reverse complement.
AGTAAGGTTATTTTTAATCCATCTGTATATTATTAAACAAAGTACTTCAAGGATTCTAATTTAGATTGCACTTTTACTTTTCCTCAGTACATTGTCTCCACTGGAAACAGCAGGAAACTTGAGATATATAGAAATATTGAATCATCTGTTGTTTGAGACAATAAATGACATAATATAAGCTTGATCTAAATAAATTTAAAGCATGATAATGGGAATCAGAGATTTTTTATTTAATTAAAATTAAAATTTCTTGAAATATGAGTTGTATTTTATTTTAAAATTGTACGTAAGTGTACTACAAAGAATGTTATTGTAGGAGCTGGATAACTTTTATTTTTTACCATTCCATTAGAAGTCATGCAAAATAACAAATGTCTTTCAAAAAATTAATCATTAGGAAAAATGAAAGAACCTGTGACTTGTTCTATGGAAATCTGAGATGGAAGACATGGCAATGGTGACAAGAAAGAAGTATTATGAATTGCTTTTGCCTCCAAGATTCAGGCTTTTTTGTTGCTGCTGTTGGTGTTTTTTGGTTTGGTTTTTTTTCTACTCAAAACTAAATTTTTAACTTAAAACACAAACCTGATTCATGTTTTGATCTAGTGAATTGAAAATATATTCTCATTTTCTCTTGAGTATCCCTGACAAAGAAAGAGCCGTCAAAACTGGCAATAAACATTAATGGTTAATTTTAAGAGACTGTAAACAATAAGAATTGCAATTCATAGAGGAAGGATAGGTAGTAAACTAGTTCACTGAAATGCAGTTATTACTTGAAAATAGCAAATAGAAAGGTAAAATAAAGAGCTGCTGAAAGCGTGTGTCAGGAAACATTCCCATAACCCAACTCCCCTTAGCTGGTGAAATTAATTTAGTTAGTGTAAGACATGAAGACATGGAGATAAGAACCAGCTTCAAAATGTGTCTTAGACACGATGGCATAGATGACTTCCATGTTTAACTTTTTAAATGCTTCCTCTGTTCATAGTGGAATCTACATTCCAGACTAAAATACCCAAGTGCCTTTCGTAGCCAGTGCATATTTAAGAGCTTTAGAATGCTGCTGCAAAACAAATTAGCATTCAGAGCAGGGAGCTGTCTCAATGTTGCAAATAAGAAATACTGAGTATATGTTAATGATTGCCACTATCTGCATCCATTCAAAGTAATCCGCCCTTGAAGATGTGTGCCAATTCTGCTTCCTTGAAGTGTGAAGCAGACAAATCAGCCCAGCAGAAGAGCCTCAACAGGAGGGAACTATCTTGCCCAGACAGAGGCACTTCTGAGCACGTGAAGAGGTGATATTGTAGGCATTTGGAAAAGATAAGTTAAAAAATGCAGCTCCTTATGGTGTTTACAAGGTCTTTATAGTTAGCCAAGAGGATCATTGATTTACAGGTATTTCAATTCCCATTGTAAGCATTTGAGTCTTTATGATCTGGCCGCAGGTTATTGTCAATGCTATTACAGAAAGCACAGCAGAATGAAACTTGGTTTCACTGTGGGGTATTGTATTAGTCCATCTACTTTAGCAGGAAAAAGACTGACATCTAACAAGTAATTATGCTATCCAAAAGACACCATTCTCTGTCTCTCCTTCCCTCTCTGCACTGTTCTGTATGTGTGCAAGAAACAGAGACTGAGAAGGAGAAAAAACTGCCCCAAAACAGCAACAAAACTCTTTTGAAATGCAAAGAGATTATAGAAAGGTCTTATTAGCAATATATTCTTTTTCTTCAAACTTACAAATTTTGGAAGTTTCTGTTCCAGAAAATATTTTCAGCTGTTAAATGGTAAAAAGACCTTGAACAAAGGATTTGGTTGGTTACAAGCCTTTCAATTCACCTTTTGCATACTCTGTTAAATTCCATAGTATCGTCTCCTCTGCGGCTTTCTTGCGGCGCCTTCCCAGATAGCAGCGCTGCCCAAAGCCGGCGCGACCCCAGTGCCCTGACCGCCCTTGTTGGGGGGTGGGCGGTTGTTGGCACCAGGAGGGCTCAAGTTTGGCCCCACCGGTGGGAAGCTGGGTTCGGCGTGGAATAGGGGACGGCGAAAGATGTAGGAGACCCGAAGACAAAAGGAGGGACTCCAGGTGTGAGCATACTGCAGCTTACTATCACAGCGAGGGCCCCGGGACCGGAGCCTCGAGCCACCCATGGCACGGGGTTTTAAGGAGAATAAACAGCCAGTCAGGTGAGGGTACAGGGGAAGGGTTAGGGAGGGCCCAGGGTTACAGAGCCAATAACTTGGGGAATGGGGAGGAGAGAGGGAGAAGTCAAGAGGGGAGAATAAATCACCAACCGAACAACGGAGAACTTACTAGAACTTGGGGAGTATATAGAAATTAATTGACAACTGGGTATCCAATGAGGGGACTTGGGGGTAGGCTTGTCAGAACTTGGGTTAAACTATTGTGACGTCTGTTTCTGGGGGGAGCTCTCCAGTTTTGGGAACCCTCCACCAGAACTCCTTTTCTTCGGTGGTACATTCTGGGGCTCTCAAGCCTTTATTATTTATACGTACCACCCCGACACCAGAGGAAGGTGTAATAAATAGTATTCTGAATGTGACTTTCAGATTGTAAGACTGATAACAGGAATGGCAAGTCATCCTGAGACTCTATCCCCGAGAGGCCACTTGCTTTCTTATTTCAGTTCCAATGTCCTTTTGTGCCTGATTAGGGCATTAATTTTTGCTGATCGGTGTAAACTAGCTATGTACATTACTACCCTCAGGCAACATTTGAAATGCACATAGAACTGTAATCTTTGTCTGTTAGGTGGTTGTGTTTCTAATCAGAATGCATGGACAAGGCAAAATAAGAGGATTTGTGCTGTTTGATTATGCCTTAATTAATCTTTCATTTGTGAGCAGAAACCCCTTGTAAAACATGCAGCAAAGAATATAACCACAAAGGTAAGATGAAAAAAAAGAGGTGTTACCAAAAAGCACCTAGTGTTGTAATAAGTTACCAGAACTTCAAAATATGTAAGGGATGGAGCTGAAGTTACTCTTAAAATACTCACTTTGTTTCATTAATAAATTCTTATGCTTCCCTTTAAAAGATCCAGCTACACAGCCAATACCACAATCTTCTCCCTCCTTCTAACGTCATTCAAAAGTAAAATTAACGAAATTCCAAAATTCACCATAAAATTCTGTCCAAGCCAGCAAGGGGCCTGCATAGATATATTACAATCTGAGATCATAAATGTATACTAAAGGCAAGTATTTACAAAAATTAAAACTCATTGGTAACTAGAGTTTCTTGTATCAAAAGTCTTTTTATGGAAAATGCAAGGATAAAAGACCTGCTGCTTTATCTAATTCAAAGCAAAAATTCAAAGCATATGTATATTAGTTGATACAGTGCTCTGATTAACTGATTAGTAATTATTTAAACTGAAACAAAGTAGTATTTAATGGAAAACTAGGAATGTAAAGTGTGAGTTTAATGTAGGAGCTTTCCCTCACTGGGGAACAAATATTCAAAGCTTGGAGGGGCATAAAACAACCTGTACATCTGCCTGGAACTGCAGGACACCTGTACTCCCACTCACTGGGCAACAACAGAGCTGTACGAAGCGGAAATCCAGTCTGGCCTGGCTGTATTTGTTCCATAAACAGCCAAGAGAACTGTGCTCCTTGCAAAGAAGAAAGGCAGGGCATCTCTGAGGGAACGCTACACTGCCAGCCTTACTGACTGGCTCTGCTGCAGAATTAGGAGTAAGATTTCAACCTGGCCATGAATTTGCTTTCATCTCTGAATGTCCTCTTTAAGCAGTCTCTGAAACACAGCTGCCAGCACTGTGAACACTGCACGCTTCCCAGCACTGCCAGCACAGAGGAATCAGGAGCTGAGAAGCCAAGAAGCAGAGACCTCCCAGTTGCATATCTGTGGGTGTGCAGGAACTGTGCCAGGAACTGGAAGGACAGCGTACACCTGAGTGACTGAAGAAGAGGCCAGCTACCTTGTAAATGCTGTAGCTGTGCTTCTTTCTGTCTCTGTCCAAGTACGCTGGAGATCAGTGGTGCAGAAACTTGAGCTGTGAAGGATGGTAAATGAGCAGCCTCACAAATTCCATCACAAGTTCTCTTGTATCACCCTTCTCTTGTGTGAAGGGGTGATGCAGAATGCTATCAGGATAGCTTAGGTAGCAAATCCCAGACATATGCCAGGCAGGACCAAGAGCCTGCAGCCACATCTCACTCACTGACCCTGCGTGTTGCATGTAGAACTACATCCCAGCCTCCTCTAGCATGCTGCATTCTTTGCTGAGGATCTGATGGAAGACTGAAGGAAAAGAACTGTCCCATTTATGCTGGAAAAACTCCAGCACTACCAGGGTCATGGCATCCTTATGCTGTCTGTAAAAATAGGCAGCTACTGCCCCACATCACCCCAGAGTCTATAAAGGAGAGGTGGAAGTGGAAGTCAACCAAAGAAAATGTCCCAGCTTCTCCAGCTCTGTGCACATTGCTGTCCCAGGCAGGGAAAAACACAGTCTTAACAATCTGTTTTGGGCCAACGGGACTCCACAGTGCTTGCATGGCTGGGATTTTTACTTCAGGTGACACACAAATTCAAACCAACCCTGAACAACCCTGAAGACTGAAGGAAACTGCTCTCCTACAACAGAAATAAGCACGACTGTAACAAGCAGTAACAGCCAAGCCAAGAAACTGTGCAGCTGAATTAATCATGGCACCAGCTGAACATTCTTGCTGAAGTCTATAGGGCAGTCTGGCTTGATGAGAAAGAAGATGAAAAAATGACAGACAGAGAAGGGGGGCAAGTAATGAGAGACATCTTTATTCGACTTAATTTCCTGGGATGTTGGTACTGAATACAAAGAAGTTTATTTCACTATCTAAACATTCATTTCCCTCTAGTAGAACCAGCAGATTCCCCAGGACTGAAAATGCATCTGTGCTATGTTTTGACATAACTTATGCTCTGTTTGATAAGTGAACAGATAGCAGAGGCTAGTTTCACTGGAAGAAAAAAATGCACCCGGTGATATGAATGCAAACAACACCTGGAACTACTACATCTTTGGCAGGACCCATAACACGGGGTAAAGGAGCTAGTGGCAGAAACACCAGGGAAACCCACGGTATTGCCTCAATCTCCTTGGCCCCACAACCCGCAGGGAGGGACTTCATGTGAGGGGCATTCCGGGAGTGTTTGGAAAGAGAAGCAGATGACAACTGGGAGTATTTATTTTTCTCTTTCCTCCCCATGTTGGATGGCATGCTGTCCCTTTTTAGAGCATGGAAATATCATAATGTCATCATGGTCAGTGGGGTGCTTTCTTCAGGGAATCCAGGAAGGTGTGCTCACCTTCCAACAAATCATGGTCCTGAGAAGAGAAGGATGGAAGGGATGGGTATGAGAGAGTGACACAGAAACAGGGGCACTGTCCAGGATGGTGCTCATGACTGAGGGATGTGTCCCAAACATCCCTCATGCATGGAGCAGTGGGCTGGCACTCATCTGTGGTACCCTTTGGGGTGCATGGGGGCCCCTCTGAAGCCCATAACCTCATACTCTGAGTGGACCCACAGACAAAGCCTCCAAGATCATCTCCACCTGGGCAAGGGCACAACAGGGAAGCAGGGAGACATGGGGACAATCACAAAGCCAGAGGCGGGCAGAGCTGGTTTTTCCCACCCAGGGATGTGGTGGGACAGGGACAACCCCAGCCAGCTAAGGATGTTATCCATGAATGTGAGACAAGCTCTGAGGAGCCACCTGTCCTTGTTTCTGCTGTCACTCCTCTAACTGCCCATGGAACTCCTGCTCTGGCCCAGAGGCAGAAGTTCTTTGTGGAGGAATATCACCTGTATGCCACAGAGAAAAGTGGTTACACATAGAAGACATTTACATGATTCTCCAGGAAGACTGGACAGTTATTTGGAAGAGAAATGTGGACAGGAAATTAAATACAGGCATATTGGAAAATCCAAGAGCAAAAATAGCTCAATGTCAGTAGAGTACTCATGAGGGGACTTATATACATGTTCACTTTTTCACTTCTGAAGCAGACATTTTATTATCAGCACTGGATAGTGCTGCATTTTATTATCAGCACTACTGGGCTAGTTAGACCCTTTTCTGATTCAATTTTATGCTCTTACAAGGTAGGAAGGGAGGAAAAAGAAGGGATCCAATAAATGAAGGAAATTATGCTAAGTATTGTCGTCTCCTTAGGTGTGTAGGAGGACAGAGGAACTGAAATGTAGGTGGGAACAAGCGCTGTTGTGACAAGCCTTACAAGTGAGGACAAAAAGTTCAAACTTCCCTCCTAAAAGAAACCAGGAACTGGCTGTAAAAGAACTAACTCACTGCGTGTGGCAAGAAAATAATATGCTTTTGACAGCAGCATGTTAGGCATTGAAAAAGAACAAATTAGGATTCAGAGGAAGATTGCAGCAGGTGTGCTATATCACACACAAGGGAATAATTTTTTGAAAGAGAATATATAGACCTTGAGGCGAGCTCCTACTAGTCATGCTTCTTCCTGTTAAGGATTCTAGACTGTGAAATCCAAGAGGTACTTCTTGTGTCACACCTGGGAACACAATGTTTTCTACTCTGGATTCATAATCAAATCAGGTCACACTGTATTTGCATGTAATATTAGAATTATGGCCCATAATCCGGATGAAATCACACCCTCCAGCTTCTTTCTGATTAATAGAATAGGAAATACATAAAGGTACTTACTGAAAGATTAAAAAATGCAAAATGACCATAATATACTTTGGGTTTGACCTTTCCCATTCTTTGATTTGAGAGATTTGTTCATCAAAACTTCTACTACACAAGAGGAACTAGAAATAATGGGGAGTGCCACTCAGAAAGAGTTGGAGAAAAAATGTAAACAGTTTTTTATTCCATCACTAGACATCACTCAAGAGAGCCTGATACTCTTCTCTTTGCACCTTCCTTTCAAGTTCGTTGTTGAGGTTTCCCCTGAGCCCACTGTTTAACCCCTGAGCTAAACAGTCCCAGCTCTCTCAGCCTTTCCTCATAGGAGGTGTCCTCAAGTCCCTTCATCATCTGGGTGGTCCTTTGTTGGACACTCTTCCAGATGCTGAGGAGCCCAGCACTGAACACAGTGCTCCAGGTCTGGCCTCACCAGTGCTGGGTGAAGTGGAACGATTTCTTCTCTTGACCTGCCGGCAGCTCATCTCCTAGCACAGCTGAGGATACTTTGCAGCAAGGGCACGTGGCCGACTTGTGCTCATTTTGGTGCCCACAAGGGCTCCCAGATTCTCTGCTGCCAAGCTGCTTCCCAGCCTGTGGTGGTGCCTGGGGTTGTACCTCCCCAGGTGCAAGATTTTACACTTCCATTTACTGAACTTCATAAGGTTCCTGTCAGCTCTTTCCATAGCCTGTCCAGGTCACTCTGGATGGCAGAACGACCCTCTGGTGCATCAGTCACTTCTCCCAGGGACTCCAACTGGACACTTCAACTCTTGCCTCTCTTTACATGAAAACTTACCCTGTTTTTACACAAGGAAATATACTTATTGCTAATGAAATGATACAATGTGTAATTTGTTCATTAAGACTTGCAATTCCCTCAGTGAAACTTGGGTGAAACTTGCAACTGTGAAGTAAACTGAAATACTGTTGCCTGAATTTACCATAAATCGAAAAATTCTTCCAGATTAGATGTTTCTAACCTTTGGTATTTTCTTTAATGTAGGAGCAATTTTCCTCAGGACTGACAGCTTCCAGATCTCATTACATTTGGAGATCATTTGCAGCATCCTGAATATCCAGCAAATTAGTGGTACTTGCCAGTCATTTATCATACTCTACAATATTCAGTGCTGTTGTGTCAGAATAAGATAAAGCTGAAGATGGGTACTGTCAGCCAGCTCTGAAGTACATAGCGGGGATAAGCTCAAGAGTGTTGGCAAAAAGGCTGTGACATGAAGGTCTCCAGGGAAAACATGAATAAGTATTCAGGTTATCTTCCCAACCCAAAAATTTGTTAAATGTGCATAAGAGAAGCAGTAAAACACACTTTAGTCTCATTTAGTCAAGTGTATGTTGTTCAGCTCCTTTTATTTAAGTTTTTAGTCCTATTCAACCTTAGCTATATGATTCCATTTATAATTCTAAGATTAGAGTAATAAATGGTAAACATAGAAAGTGGATATATACTATTACTTCATTACATATATACTATTACGCCATTTGGTCTTAACATTGATTCATTCTCCTTTGTAGATAGCTGATGCTATACAGTACTTGACAAGTTCCCTTCATGTCTGCAATTCTTAACCAAGCTAGGGTACTAGAGAGGTTGCATATTAGATCACCTTTTAGCCTATTCAAAATCTTGTAGATCATTCTCTTTCTCATTAATCCCTCTGCAAGCTTTTCAGCAATTAGTCATATAAAAAAATACCATTAATTCAATTTTATAAGTCTTTTAAAGGTGGAAGCAAAGAGAAGGTCCAGTGATATCAGCCAGTCTTCCACTGGTTTGATTGCTTGAGAATGGCCACCTCAGTTCTTCATAAACTAAATATATAGAACTGAAAGAATAAGGCACACACTGTTCCAGTGGGAACTCAGTAGCAGAAAAAAAAAGCTTTTAATTTTTTTAATGATCTCTGTAAGTTTTCTCTGTCGTTTGTACAAAGATGGTTTTGCCAAACCATGCACAAAAGCTCAAATTATCAATTCCATGACAAGCATTTCTTTTGAGGAAAAAATACTTAAAAGGTCTGTCTTGTATTGCTGTTATCCATGGTTGTTTTCAGTCCTTGACAGAGAATTATAAAAGGATAAACAGGGCTGCTAAACAGATGATAATTCTGCAGCCAAAAATTGATAACAGAAAGTGACTTCTTGTCACTTTCCATGGCATCAGATAATTCTTGGTTTATTGGCCTATGGCTCAGCAAATGATTCCTGTGCCTGCAGGTTGCATGAGTCTCTGTCTACAGAGCTGATGTAATGCCTAAATGCCAAAACATGTGAAAATGTATTGAATGCCTTTCTTACTCATTTACTCCTGGGGCATGTAATCCATTCCTGCAATAGGTGCCAAATGAATTTACAATGCCTTGTGGTACTACAGAGAATTTTTTCCTGGCTCTAATGAAGTGAGTTTATGTAAAACTTTGAAGATTTTTGCCAATATTTTTGTCTTTTTTATCGGATAATAAAAATAATAGTATTTCTAGTTTGAGGATTTAATTACTAGAGGAGATATTTGACTGTGAAGATGGTTAAACTATAACACTGTAGGCTGCACAGACTATATAGGTGATAGACTAATGTAATGATTAGGAGTCCTGTGGAGAGAATTTATTTGGAGGCCAGAGATACAGAAGATGGATTGAGGAAGAAAATTGTTCATGTGGCAGAAAATTGATTGGGAAGCCTGGCAGAAGAGAAAGGATAAATTGTTGGCAAATTAACTAAAGGAAGGAGAGAGGGATATTGACAGGGAAGGAGAAGGTAGAGGAAAAGAGAGGGGGACTCTTGAGTTGTTGGATCCCAGAGTAACTGGCAATGACTTGGTCAAATAACAGTGTTATTACCTAAAAAATTATCTGGCCTGTGGGTGGGTAGAGATCATGACTGTAGCTCCAAAGAATTCCATACCATACAAATGTGGATTTTCATTGTAATTCTTTTTATGTTGCTTATGTTCTCATGTTTTCTATGCTGTTTTAAAAGAACCATAGGGGAAGTGTTCTTGGTAAAAACGAGATGGAGAGTTGTGGAGAGCTGTGAGCCCTTGGCACGCCCTTGGAGAGGAGAGGCTTGATAAGAAACCTTCCTAAAGGTTACAGCGACCACTTGGGATACCCCCAGCATGCTTTGCGCCTTTATGGTAATACCTTGTATCCAGTTGGCTACTTGGTTCCTACCCCACTCCTGCCTTTCCCCATAAAAAACACTGCGTTTGCCTGGGAAAGACAGGGAGCTTCCATCCCTGGTCTCCCTTTCGCAGAGGCTGTTTGAGCAATAAAGCTATCTCCGTGGAACAGCCATACGGTCTCCTCGTCTCTCTCTGTCCCAAGTCGGTGTGAGGGTGATTTGCAAAGAGCTGAAATCACTCAAAGCTGATATCACTGTGAATCACCCGTTGCCTGGGGAGACAGCCTTAGTCCCTGTAGGAGTTGCTCTCTGCACACAAAGACACAGAGACTTTGTATATTTTTGTACGTTATTACAGATTTCCACAAATACTACAAAAAAATAACTCTAGCATGTAAACTACCATAAAAATCACCAGTAGCAGCTATGTCTATGATTAATGAAGTGTGTATATTTATATATAATGATACTAAAAATTACTATCAACAATCAAATACAGTGCCAATCAGTAATAGATCAGCAGTAAATACAGCAACATCTAATGTAACAGCAGCAGCCAAATAGGAAGATACTACTAGTAGTAGTAACATACAGGTAGTGTACAACTAGATGACTACTAGGTATATACCATGTTGTAAGAGCCTGTTAATAAGAGAAAGGCTTTGAAAAGTACATCATCATTATGTCTGCTTATCATAATCACTCTTGAACACCTGAAAACTGCATGAAGGATGGACTGTGTGTAGCCCTCTTTGAAACCCATAAAAAGGAAGGCAAAACTGGTGCAAAACTTGGAAGGGAAAGCGAAGAGCAGAATCCCTGATCTTCGCCTTTCCCTCCATCACCTCCATCGCCTGCTGCGAGACACCCTGAGGCCTCTGGAGCTGATGCTGCCCTCCTGAGGGAAACCCCCCGATCCCACACCCTGGAACCGAAATCACGAGTGAGTTAAGGAACCCCTGCTTGGCTCCTGCGCTTCGTGGTGAGAGCACCATGGGCAGATCGAGGTCCGGCTTCAGGATCGGGCAGCGCACCTGCATCCTGGGGGAACAGGCCGCCACATTCCAGCCAAACCGCTTCCGGGATCGGGATTGGAGAAGGCAGATAAGACAAATAACAGGAAAAAAAAAAGGCAAAAACTGCTTCAATCCCCTCACCTCGTCTCAGCAGCAACAAAGGTAGCACAGTGTGGTGGTGACCTATCCAATGTTTTTTAAAGTAACCCTAACTTTTTCTAACTTTTCTCTATTTTCTCTTTCTTTCTCTTTGCTTCTCTTACTATTAAATGAAAAATACCAATTTTTTGGCATCAACATTTAATCCTGTTTGGTTTTTATCTCGTTTTTTGGGAATATTTGGAGCCTTCAAAGTTCTTTCCATTTTATACACAGATACTTCGTTTTCTTTGCTCTTGTGAGTTTAAACCTGTTCGTAACATAGGCATTTACTACTGGAGATATACAAGCATATCATTGGTGAACAAGATTATCAACAGTATAACACCAGATATATTTATGATAAACTACTTATATGGAGATAGATATACACACACAGAGATATATAGATATAGATAGATATAGATATAGATGATATAGATACATACATATATATAAAAATAGCATGTGAATTATACATAATTCAGAAGAGGCCAAATCATAATAAAAGAGGATGATGATCTGTTCTTAGAGGGAAGACCTGCCTATTCCAGAGGTGGAAAAACAAACCTACAAAGAAGAGGGGGACCAATAGGATAACAGGCAGAGTCTCATCTCAAAAGGGGTTGTGTCAAGGAGTCTAGTGCCAGCCAGGTATCCCTGGGGGGAGTCCATGAACTCTTAGAAAGTTTTTGTGAGCTTCAATCTGCTCAAAAAGAGTACATGCAACATGAGAAGATCTCAGAGAGACAGTCTTCATTTTTGATAAAAATTAGGTCCCTTTTATATCTTAGACATATCAGGTCATAGGGTATCACATCTTTAAACCACCAATAGGTACCTGCTAATTTCAGTGTTTCATCTGTAACAGCCAATGATGATAATGTTTTCTGTTCCTCCAGATCCATTTCCCCAAACTTTACCACTTTTTCACATGACAGGTTGCTGTTAATGTTTCTCGGTTTTGCACTTAGTCTTGGTGGCTCAGGATATATCTGCTTTCTAGGTATGGCAGTTTACTTTGAAAAGGTCAGCTGCCTTTTCAAGAATGTTTTTTATTTCAAACCCTAATTTCCAGGCTCACAGCTCCCAGGCTGGGGCAATTTCTCTGTCAGTATTTTTCAGTAGACATTTTCTTCTGTTCACTAATTTTCCTCTTCTAAGAAGGAACACATCAGATGGCACTGGGGCTGGGAGATTTCACTGGCCCTTGGGCAGATTTTTTGTGTTCACAAGCAGTGCCTCCTTGTCCTTGCTCATGCCCTTCCACTCCTCCTTATTCTTTCCACAGCATGGAAACAGAAATTGTGTGTCTGTTCCAGCTGCAAGTTTCTAGAGCCATTTGGAAATATGCGGAGGAAGCACTACAGAGAAGAAGGATCTTTCTTAAGCTCACTGGCACTTTACTATTCTGCATCTCTTCTTCACTCCCTGTGCTGCAATGTCAAGAGAGACATAGAAGAAGCAAGAGGAGAAGTCAACAATGAGTGAAACCACAGGCTTTGTCTCTTCCACCTTTGGTGAATAAGTAAGACAGGAAAGAAGTGAAAACAATCCAGAGGCCCAACTTTTGTCATCCTTGCCCCAGGCCAGTGAAATTTTCTATGATTTAGTTAGAACTTCATTAAAATGTGAAAGCAATTTGGTTAGAATGAAAATCTGAAAAGGAAAGAATATGAAGACAAGACAGGCCAGACAGGCATAATGAATACTAAGTTACACATATTGTTTAGATCCAAAAATATTTGTAAGATAAGCCATTAAAAAAGCAGGTTTTCCACAAGTATACACTTCCAGGGAGAAAAGCAAAATCCTGTTTGATTCAAGCATGACTGTACTTTTCACTCTTCTTTCATTGTGACCTGCATTGGCCAGAATTTTTAAAATAGAGATGCTTGTCCTATTAACACAGTATCAGTGTCAATTATGTCTATATGATGTAATAAAAGTTCAGATTTCACACTGAATTTGTGTTATGTGGCAGACATCACCCTGTTGAGCACTTGAAAAATGGCCCATAGAACTTAAAAGGTGGAATTCTGGAACCAGTGAAATCCTTGGTTCAGATCCAGTATCAAGTTAAATTTAAAACATCTTTTTTTATCCTGGTATTTGTACCATGTTCCTTATGGTTTCTGTGTAGATGGAAAAATAAAATAAGAAATGCATGAAGAGTTTTGAATATCAAATATAACTAAGATATTTTATCTTAGTTCACAAATAGAAAAAGTGAAATTTGATTAATGAATTATTTGTTTTTAATAATTAATAGAATTGTAATTCAGAGCCAGCTGGATTTTTCTGTACAACTGAAGAGAGAATAGTGAACAGTTATTTGCAATTTAAAGGTTTTTAACTGTTTGATACTATTTCTTACTGGCTCTTTATTTTGTCCTCTGTCTCCTCACAATTATTTTCATTAGCAGACACCATGCAATCTTGCCTCTGGCCTTGAGCACAGAAATTAGTGCCAATGTATTATTTAGGAGGTTGATCAAGTCTTCCTAATGTGGGTAGAAAAAAGGTACAAAGTACCATCTTTTGCCGTCAGAAAGATAGGCATGAATGTTGAGCATGAATCAAATGAACTTTAAAATGAGATGAAACTTTATCCAGTCTGATTCTCTAGTCACAATTAAAAAACCAAAACAACAAAACACTGCTCCTCTCCTAACAAGATGAAAAGTGTTTTATTTAAAAAGCAGCCTGTATGCTGAAGTGGAGATGAGACTGTCTTACCCGTTAAGAGTATTAACAAGTTTTCAAATGTTCACATTTCCTCTGACCTTTGAATAAACAAAATGAACAATCTGGCCAGCTGCTCTGCACTACCTTTCAGAGTGTTAACACAAAGGAACTAAGGTGCTCTTGATGTGTGAGAATGATGAATAACAATACCATACATCTGGCAAATGTGATACAAAGGTTAAGTTCACCACTGAAGCAGTTGCATTTTGATGGAATCAAATAATTAAATCTTCTCTTTTTCTGTGGTGTATACATAACATCCAAAATAGATTACATAAAAAATATTAGGATTTTAAGGTCACGTACTCAAGAGCAGGGTAATTTCCAGAGAGAGAACGCCCATAAACCTTAAAAATGCCCCTTGTGCAAATGTTTTATGACAAATTTGTAATTAGAAATTACTTTTTTAATTGGAAGCTTCTGGTATTGGGGCATGAATCAGCCAGTATCAGGAGAGAGTTGTCCTTTATGCTACAATGCTACAAGAGCACACAGAGATGTATAAGCCACCACCTCCATTCCAGCTTTTAGAGAGCGGGAACCTTTCAGCGTCCAGACCCTTCTGCCCTTTCTGCCATTTCCCCTTTCCTTTTCCCTCTGCTTCTCTTTCGAGAGGAAAGAGAAAATGTGTGTTTCCTGTCTGTTTCTGCCTGTTACCTTGATCTTGACTGTATTTTCAATCACATTTTGTTCCTGCTTTGTTTTTTTTTCTCAGGACTTCCTGTGTGTTTTCTCTTCCCACTTTTATATTTCTATTGACATTAACACTTCTTTTAACCCAAATTCCCTTTTTGTTGCTGTCAGCCTCTGTCTCACTCACATTATCTTTTTTTCTCTCTGTTTTTAAATTCATTGCTGTATGATATTTTGCCCAGTTTATGTGGTTGCCTTGGGAGTAAAGTTGTCACTGTATAGTACAGTTCCTGCCTGGCTGAAAACCAAAAAAATGTGCTACATGTGTATCTATAGTTTATGTCCATGAAGGTGATAACTGTGATGAGATGTTACCTGTGCAGCACGGTCACTTATGTCAATGCAGGAAAAGCTCTCTTTGCACCAAGATACATCAAGATGCCCAATGCATCAAGAGCCCTATACAGGTGGCATCAAAAGTGCCACAGTGTGGGAAGGGAAGTCAGGTAGGGAGTGTGGTCTCTTCTTTTTACACAGTGCCTCCATTCTTGGTAAAGGAATCTCTTGTAACATCTCTGCTGTCTGCAGTGAAACTTCCATGTCAGGTAGACAGATAATTTTTAAGAAACACTCGTAGCTCCTGAGATATTATCCTATGGTGATTTCTGATTTGCTTTTGCACCTCAATATGTATCTTCATTTATCCTGAGTATCTGGTTTAATTATTAGCTCTTTTGTTTACAGTTCTCTGAAATAGTTGTTTGCCAGGTGAATTCAGTGGCTTCCTAATACTAACCTGTAATTTATTGGTGCAAAATCTTGACGAGAGTCTATGTGTCCAACCTTTTTTTTTTTCAAAAGACAACTCAGGAGTCACTGTAGTGAAAATTTCCCATGAGATTTTTTAATTTCTACTGCAGTGAAAAATGCTGAAAATATCGGCTAGTTCTCCATTGTAAGGTTGCCATGTCAAGTTTGCCCTTATTGGCAGTGATAAAAAGAGATACTTTCATTTTAGTGTTTGCTTCTCAGATATAAACTTCAAAACTACATGCAAAACTTTAGGGAAGGCCAGAGTGTTATTTTCTGTTTTCATGTAACAAATTCACATTGCTGTTGCTTTGCTTCAAAAGTTCTATAACCTGTATGCACCTGTTCACTATGTTTTTGCATCCATATAGTTTTCGAAGAGTCTTCAGTGACACCGTAGAAATCTAATTTTCTCCTTACTGACTACTCCTATCTTATTGCAGGCTGCTCTAAAAAGGCAAATCTCTTTAAGCTACCAGTTCAATTTTGTGACTGATTGTTGTACAACATGTTCATTAGACATCTCTGCCTTATATCATTCTCAGATGACTGCTCTGGACATGAAGTTTATCTTCCCAACCAGCTCTTTTAAGTCTCCCTTGCCTGTGCTAGAAAGATTGGTGTTCTGCTGGATCCCCCTGTACTCTTCTGCTGTACTACCATGTTGTCTTAACACCTTGCTATAATAAATAATACCTGTGGTTTAGTTTTTCCTATTTTTCTGTGTTTATTTCTGTTTGTTTCTTTATTTATGTCTGCTTAGAGACATCTATTTTTTTTCCTTCTCAATTAAAGCTCAGCGGACTTTACTGCCTTCTATACAATTAAATAATGGTTATATTTTCGTGTGTCTTACCTTGGACATTACCTGAAACGTTGAAGGTCTGAAAATGCAAACTTTATTTTTCTGTTTCATTGTCCAGACTTCTGCTGATTCATGAAATCTAGAAAAACACTTGGCATGGAACATATGTTGCAGAATTTTCTACTCACTGATGGTAGAAACACTGTCATTTTTTCAAACCTTTCTTTAGCAATAGTTTAGCATACTAGAAGCCAAAGCTTCATTCTTTTTTCTTAGTCACTTTCTTCCTTTGCTTTCACTAGAGTGACCAACTAGCTTAAAAGACTCTTCTTTTTCTGCTTGCTCTGTAATTCCCAGAGAAACAAATCTATTCAAGTCCTCTTTCATCCCCCTTTCTTAGGTCAAAAAAAATTTCAGGGGGCAGAAAATTGGGCCCCTTTAGCTCTATTCTACACTTTATTGACAGCTTCGCTTCTTATGAGAGCAATTACTCCTTGAACTTTTCCACAGCTGAAGAATCCATTCTACCAGTGAGAACAGCCTCTTGCAAAAATGTGTGGACAAGACATGTTTTGAATCTAGTAATTGGTGCTTTTTCCTCAGTGCTGTTATAAATTGAATACATGTTCTTCCTCAAGCATTTGACACTGAATCCCTTCAGAAAGACAAGCCTTTAGGCCTAGAGTTTCATCTATTTCTTTCCTACAGCCCGTTGTTCTGTTTTGTTTTGTTTTGGTTGTTTGGGTTTTTTTTAGTACTAATTCAACACTACAAACATACTGTATTCACCTGTGCCAAACTTGCTAGAATCCTTGTTTTGCTTCACCACTGCTTGCAGCTTTTTAGAATAATTTTTTGAAACTAACAGCGTTCTTATTATCTGATTTGTCCATGCTCTGCATGCTCTGCTGGGGTTTGCAAAATGATACATTTCACTGTATTCCTTTTATCTTTCTCCAAATACTGTGTTGTAGTAATGTTTTGTAGTGTATTGTACTGCTGGCAGTTCATGTGCAGCTCCATGTACTGCTCTTTCATGAATTCTGTTTCTGAGCACTGAATGATTTTTGCCTCTCATACATTTTCTTGTACTCTTTGAATTTTCTAGAGTTGTTGTGCTTACTAAATGATAACCTGGAAGAGGTGAGATCTTTGAATGACCTATTCTGGGAAGTTTGCCAAATTTAATTCTGTATTTTCTAGCAGCCACACTTGGGTTATTTTGTCTTAGATCCAAACTGGGTTTATGTTTTTTTATCTAGGACTTGGCTCTGTAAAATTGCTGCACTGATTCCTTGGCCTCAGATGATTCGTAGTCTTCTGTGTTCTGTGGAGTGTTTCCTTCTTCATCAGTATTTCCTAAGTGTTCAAACTTTCTCCATTTGTCCCTGTATTTCTGGGAGCCAACTCAAAGGGATTAGCAATTCCCCCATGACTCTGGCCATGGTCTGTTTTATTTCCCTAGTTTACTGTCTTTTTAGTCCAAGCAACATTCAGCAGACACAAAGCCTGAAAAGCAAGAGAGAATTCCTCCCATTGGAAGTCTCCTTTCTGTGTGTTTCACACCACACTGGACCTGTTTGTCTCCTGGCTTTATTAAAGATAAATATTCTTCATTGTACTCTTTCTGCTTTTCAGCCTAATGTCTATGGACAGGTTGGCTGTGGCAGATGAATCCATGCCAATTTCCTGGAAAGCTGGAAGAAAATATGTATTATTCACACGGCTCGTGGGTTGGTGGGGGGATGGAGCTAATGCGGACCTGGCTACTTCTGCGTCTCGGCGTGGGGAGAAAGAGAATGCCAGCCGTGTCCTCCATGGAAGCAGGCTCGCTTCCCACTCACCCGTGCCTGGGAGGGCACTGAATTCTCACCCACATGTGTCGGATAGCTCACGCACAGTCCAGAGGCAAGGAGTGGAGGGCCCCCTCATTTGGCGATTCCAGTGAAGCTTTATTTCTGTTGCTGAAGGGCAGCCAGGGATGAAAGAGAGCTAGGCCAACGTGGCCTGGGCTTATAAAGGGTACAAACCACGAGGGGTGGGGTAAAGGTACACGGGTCAGTTACAGCAGGATGGAGAGAGGGGTGGGGTGAGGGGTCTGCCCAGGTAGGCAGGATCAGGTTACAGCTGCCTTAGTTCAAACTGATGGAGATGAGGTTTTTCCTCCCAGTGCACCTGGCGCTTCCTCAAACCCTGGTGTCAGCCCACCATTGGGGGTTACCTTCATTCTAATCCACCACAACCAAAATAGTCACAGTAATTTCTGGGGATCCTTGCAGCATCATGGAATATGAAAATATGGAGTAGACCAAACAACAGTCTGCGTACTTCTATCAGTTACCTCCCTATCTGTAATGATTAGAAAATAATTTATCAACAGTATAAGTAAAAACGTTTTTCAGAAGTTGTTCAGATGTTAACATTTTCACCACATATGACTTTCAAATAATGTTGACTTGGCCAAATATTTTTGTAATTCATGTAAAAAACAAAATGTATTTTCCTGGACTTGTTCTGTCTATACTACTGCCAATCTCACGATGTTTCAACCTATTACATAGAACTCCACATTTGATCTATGTGGTGGGTTGCTGGATGCCAGATTCCCACCAGAGGCACTCTAGCACTCCCCTCCGCAAGTGGCCAGGAGAGATAATATAATGAAAGGCTCATGACTTAAGATAAGAAAGGGAGTAGCCACTCATGCTTATCATTCCAGTCAAGACAGCCTTGACTTGGTGAAATTAATTCAATTTATTATCAAACAGAATCAGAGCAGGATAGAAAGTAAAACACATCTTGAACACACTTTCCCCTCTCCCACTGCCTCCTTCCCTGGCTCTGTCTCCCGCCCCCACCCCTCCCCAGCAGTGCACAGGGAGATGGGAATGGGGATTGTAGTCAGTTCATCACACATTGTTTCTGCTGCTGCTCGGAGGAGTCCTTCTCCTGCTGCAGTGTGGGGTCCCTCCCACAGGAGACAGTTCATAGCCTTCTCCACTGTGAGTCCTTCCCATGGGCTACAATTCTTCATGTACTGCTCCATTGTGGCTCCCCTTCCACAGTCCTTCAGGAACAGCCTGCTCCAGCTTAGGACCCCATAGGGTCACAAGTCCTACCACAAAGCCTGCTGCAGTGTGGGCTCCTCTCTCCATGGGTCTGCAGGACCCTGCCAGGAACCTGTTCCAGAGTGGGCTTTTTATGGGTTCAGAGCCTTCTTTTCAGGCATCCACCTGCTCTGGTGTGGGGCTCCCCCACGGGCTGTGAGTGGATCTCTGCATCCCCCACTGACCTCCAGGGGCTGCAGGGGCACAGCTGCCTCACCATGGGCTGCACCTCAGGCTGCAGAGGAATCTCAGCTGTGGTGCCTGGAGCACCCTTGACCCTCCTTTTCCACTGACCTTGGTGTCCGTAGAGTTGCTCCTCTGAGCACTATTATATCTGTGCTACAACTTTTTTCCATTATCAAAGAGGCTCTACTACCTTGTCTGACAGGCAGGCTCAGCCTTAGCCAGTAGCAAATACACTTTGGAGGTGGCTCTCACTGTCTCTGCTGTACATGAGGGAAGGTTCCACCAGCTTCTCACAAAAACTACCCCTGTAACCCACTCCTCACTACCAAATCCTGGTCACATAAACCCAATACAATTGAAAAAACTAATGGACATGCCAACTATAATTACTAGAGTTCATGTTGGCATTAATTAAATTCCCCCATTATTATACAGTCAGAAAGTATAGGATAACTTACATGCAAATCCTACTAAAATTTGCCTTCAAGAGAACAGAAAATAAGGGGAAATTAATTCAAAAAGTGAAAATTTTAGAGTAATAAGCCTGATTAAAATGCAGGTTAAGAACTATCACAGAAAACTGAAGCATAACAGATCCATAAATGTCTGATGAAATAAGTAGTGTGAATTTTCTCCCTTTCTAACTGACCTAATGGGGGCTATTAGGAAATAAAATTTGCAATGAGAGGTATAAGAGAAGAAGAAAAGAGAGGAAAAAATACAGAGTTAATAGATTAACTACAGTAGAAAATGGGTTTTCTCCTTTTGCCTCTCAATCCTTTGATTAATCATACAACTGAAAAAACATTTTTTTTATGAACTAGAACTTCCATTGGAAAGTGTTCCATATCTGCAACTCTAAACTATTCTGGTTATTTATATTATGATAATTTTAGTAATTAGAATGGTCGGGTTTTTTCCCCATCAAACTTGCTTATCTATGCTGGTGGACCTTAAAACTATGATTCACGTGTTTCTTCCTTATTATATTGTGCATTATTTTTAATAAGAAACACCAGACCAATGCGCAGATGGGTGCTACATTTAGTATTCTTGAAGCAGAAAATGCATTGTATGTGGACTTGCCACTCCTGATTATGGCAAATAATACTACTTGGTTGTCTCTAATAATGCATTAATTGACACTTTTTATCATGCACATATTCTTCAATGTTCAGGAACTTTTATGTTAGAAAAACATCTGTTAGAGATAGAACAAAAAGTAATATTGAAATTTTTAAGTAATGTAATTATGTAAGTAAATTTCTTGCCATTATCTGGAGTCTGGCCTATAGCACATCATTTGAAAACAGATATTCTAGATGTGGTGAAACTAAGGCCAGATAAAATCATGGGGGTAGTGGGGAAATATTAATTTAAAAAAGTGAAAAAGAGGATTATTTTCCTCTTGAGAATCAAATCCCAATCCCTAAAGGACAGAAAACCAGCAAAAATTAATGGCTGTAAAAGAGCTGGGAAACTATATCCCTCTTTCTGTCTTATTAGGTAAGAGTATGAGCTAATCATTAATGTAACTGAAAAGAAGCAATTTCAAAAAGAAAGAATTATACTGCTTTTTAGCAATGCTGTTATTTAATTAATACTATTTAATTCTGCAAGTCATGATTTAGAATTAAATTGACCTAAAAAGGGGGAATTTAGGTGGAATAAAGTTCCACAGTCAGGGAAGCAAGTCAACTTTCTCTTCTCATAGGGGGTGAAACTTTCTTTAGATAGATATTCTAGCAAATTAACTCTGTGCAGGGTTTTCACACCTTCAGCAAAGGCACCAGGGTCATTACCTGGCACAGGATATGGCACTAGGTGAGCTATGTGTGTAATTCAGAATGGAAATATTTATATTCTAACATCATTACTACAGGGAATAAAAAATCAGTGGGATTTTACCCTCAGCTTTGAAATTCTTGTCACTATTGCAAAGCTGTCTTGAGGAACATTTTCACACAGCTGTGTCTTCAAAACTCTATGCCCCAGACAGGTAGGGGAAAAAAATAAATCACATAACACATTCCTTCTTTTTGTTTCTTCCTGTTAAACTTGGCACTCTCCACTGAGAAAAGTCTGTTAGCATTTCAGCTGAGTGTCTGCAGTTTGTGCACCTGGTTCTTAAGAGAACTATAAGTCTTTCATGACAACAAATGTCTCTTTTCTGCACAGAACAAGGAACATAGATTATTCCCTATGACTGCCTTCAGAATTATTGGCATAAACACAGCAGAGTAACCTTTGTACTTTGACTTCAAAGTTTCAACTTTTCCATGTAATCTTCTTTTTAATACATGGGCCTTCCTACAATCTGCTGAGTTTCTTTCCTTCCCTACTTTGCTCCTCCCCTTCTGTTTCCCCCTCCCTGTTTACCCACAACCCACTTTGCTTGGTAAAGCTTAACATACTCTCTAACTCTTCAAGGTATTCTGTCTATGTATCTTTCTATAGCACTTGTGTTTATTTGGGAATATTAGTTCTACAGGTGAGGTACTATTTAGCCAATGATATATCTTTCAAATTATCATTATTAAAAGAAAAAGTAAATTTCTGTGTCTTTTACAGAGAAGACATTAACAGATAAATGAAATACTTCTTTTTTCCTAAAATCATGTTTTAACATATCACAGACCATTGTTAGTGAATTTTGAAGACCAGTAGTATGACAAAACTATTTATTACCAGTATTATATTTGAAAGGATTCATTAAAAAAAAGTTAATCATTAACATCAGTAATGTTTTCTGAAATATCCTGTTTTCATACAACAGTAAACTTAGTTGGGTTATTCTGTGACTTTGTTTATATAACCATTTTGGTTCTGTAATGTAATTTGCAGCTGTGTAAATAATGATGTTCATAAATACAAGTCAATTCATTTTTCATTCAGCCTGCTCTAACTTTCTCTGTTTGCGTGAGAAACACGGTTATATGAGAACACAGAAGTTCTCTTCTGTTCATACAGTTGTTAAAACCAGAAAAACACCTTTCCTGGTTCCCTCTGTAATTACATAAACATCCTACCACAAATAATTCCATTCAGTCATTTGAAAAATCCACAGTCAAATGTTAATTGTGTCATATGTTATCAAGCATGGGAAAAAGTCTTCCCACAAACTTGCAAGTGGCCTTAAACTGACAGTGCTTCTAAGGTAAGGGGGAAAAAATCCATTATCGTATTTTAAAGCTTTTATCTTTGTCCTCCCTTCAGAAGAATTCTTTTTATGTGAAATAATTACAATTGCAATTTTTATCATCAAAAGTGTTCTGAAGTAAATTGGAGGTGAAATGGCCTAAATATAACACTTTGTACTATGTTAATGTCTGTTCTAGAGACCTGACCATTGTGTGATACATGAATGATTTGAGAGTTTCATGGCTAGTGACTCCAGATGGTATGTCTGTACTTTGGTGATGTGCTGGGTGTAAATCAGCACAATCAGGATCAATATACATCCAAGAAAATTCTACTCTTTTTTTTCCTGGTCATAGTTACCTCACCTAGTTATTACACCCACAACGTAACTCTGAATTGGCATGATGAGAATTTGCCATTATTTTTTTTCTTCCACTACCTTGAAGTTAACAGCAAACTCTATCCTTATTTTCTGGCTCCTGTAAGCTTGGTTCTCCATAAGTGAGAGAAGCATTCTTAGCTCTTGGATTTTAATATATTCCTTCAGAAACACACACATACTTGCACGTGAATGTCAAAGAGTAGCACTTAGAACTCCATAAGGAATCCTGCAAAGGAATATGATCTACTTAAAATTACTCTGTCAATGTCAGTTCCATAGTGCTTCACCAATATGAATAAGCAAACCAAGAAAAAAAATTCTTTTCACTAATAGTGGAGGTTCTAATCTGGACTCAGATTTCTAAGTGAACTTATTTCTTTCATACCTCTGAATGTGCTTATACAACTATCAATCACTAAAATGGTTTCCCTAAAATGGGAAAATAGAGATCCGTGGCTGACACAAGACTTATTTGACTGGACCATATACATTACTTTACCTAGGAATTAGAATCAAATAAAAAAGTGCCCTTTTTAATGATTTATCTTGAGACAGTCTTCAGTACAGATATCATTGCATTTCTTTGATAATTTTTTGACAGCGGAGTAGTTTTCCAGTCATGGTCTTTTCTTCCTTCCCTATCTTGTAGTAAAGGTCACTTTGATTTTGACAGTAGTCCTCCAGACTCAAAACAAACCTTGCCATGTATGTGGTTTTGGTGTGGAACAAGCTCTAGAACAACCTGTTACAATTAAAGTTGCTTCTAAGGAGAGTTATTATCAATGAAAGAAGTTAAATATTCAAATGCAAATTTTCTTCATAAACAAGTTTATAGGCTGACCTGAAAACTGGAAAATCATGACCAGCTTTGTTTTGGTTGACCTGTGTTTCTGTGCACAGATTTTAAGGTATATTAAAAATGCAGTGAGGTAGACAGATAAGTTAGAAAATTTTAAACTGTGTGGGCTGATGAGATGATTCATTCTATGGTAATGCCAGTTTTTGACTTCCTAAGAAATTTCCACAGTTCTGTTCAGAGGCAATATATATCTGGCTCATCTAAACACCTGCAAGAGATTTACACAACTTTGACTGTCTTTCTTAACACAATCCATGAAATAGATGCCTTTGTCAAACTCTGAGAACAGATGAAGCTACAAGTGTAACCCATTACAGTTATTGCTCTTTTAACAACGATAGTATAGGAATGCAGGAAATACTGTGACTTACTGTCAAGCAACTGCAGTACTGTAATCCTGTTTTCATAACTCTGTGTAGTCCTAGGTACAACAGCTCTGGTCTGGAAAAACAGAATGGCTTAGGGCTCTCACTACATTATAAGCAAGAGAGCAGGCTTCAGTACATATACCAAGTAGCTCCTTTTTAAAGATTAATGTTAATTCAAGAGTGACTTTATTGAACTTCAATTTCTAAGCATGTATTTGCTTGCAACCTAGATAGTGGCTTTTAGTATTGATTTTCTTAATCAGTTAAATAACAGGTTAGTTAATCAAGACTGTATTAAACCATCTCAGATACAATGTCACTGAAAAAACAGTGACCTAAGTTCTCAGCCTCTCATTTCTTCTGATAAGAAATAGCTTCCTAGATGCTGACTTGCTTTGATTTGCCATGCCAGCATCTTCCTCTTAGGAACAGAGAAGCTAGTGAAGAGAAGAAGGCAAGTTTACCTATGAGGAATAAACAGCAAATGTGTTAGTTTAATCTCTGAAAGCTTACAAAATCACATAAACTTCATCTAGAAATGGAAAAGTAACCCAAGTAATTACTATATCAAAATTCAAATAATGACATCAAATCACATGTCAAAACACACATAATTACAAAATATTTACCATGCTGATATTTGAAACAAGTAGGAAAAGCATGCACTAATACTCTTGTTTAGCAAAGTCAAAATATTTATCAGTTGTAAGTTTTAACATTACAGCCTTGTTTTCACCATGGCAGCTGCTTGGGATCAGCTGCTGCAGAGTGCAGGCCAACAGTGATTCACTGACACAGGCCTGAGCTGAGGATCCAAGAGTGCTTCCCAGTCCCAGGTCCCTCTGCTACACTGACCTGATACTCCAAATATTCACTGCAGCCAGAGGAGGGTGTGCTCCACTATGGTCTCCAGGCTTGGCAAATTTTCCTGGTCTGGAAACATAGTCCGTAGGGCTACTGGATAAACGTAAATAAATCCATCAGGAAAGACGCTCTTCCTAGCCCTTAATGTTTAAAAGACTAAATCCTCTTTAACGAATTATTGTTTATTCTCTCTTCCTCTTTTTCCTTTCCCAGACAAAACCTTCAGGGTACCATAGTGTTTGTTACGGGGCAAACTTAGCAGTCATAAATCTCTTTTTATGGACAGCCAGTGCCAATTAACAGATTAAATTAAATTTAGTGTATTCATCCTCAAATTTCTCAGGTAGAAGTTACCTCAGTTTAGTTTAAAGAATAGTTTACAATACTTAATATAAGGCCGTCTTGATTTGAAAGACAGGTGTCTGCTAAGGAAGGCAGGAGTCTCCCTTGGAATGGAAAACATGACCCCCTTCCCTCCAAATGATTATAATTTGAAATTAAGGGGCTTTCAGACAAATATATGAGAAAAGGAATAACAGTTCTTCACTAGTATGTATAACAAGGTAGGCAAACAACACTGGCAGCCACAACAAACAGACCCAGACACCCAGTATCAGCCTTCTCTGGGCTGCAGGCCCTTTCCCCTTGGTTCAGTTCCGGTCACAGCCCCAGCGGTGCTGGTGGCTCCCGGCCGGGCAGGGGGGTGCAGTGACTCCTCCCCCGCGGCTGCAGGGATGCTGTGGCGCAGGTCCGGCTGTCTCTCTCTGCACAGGGACTATGGTGGACGGGCTGGATGGCAAAAAATGGGCTGCAGCAGGAACCTCACAGTAGCAAGCTGAAAAAGCAAGGATGAGCAAAGTACTGTAGTGATAGATGAGGTGTATCAGAAACTCAGCAGCTATAGCTGGAACCACAAAGTCCTGGCAGGGCAGGGGGTGCGAGTTACAGTATAGCAAAGAAACCTGGGTGCAGTGGCAGAGAAACCGCAGGAGCTGAGCAGGCACCATCCAGCTCCTGAACATGGCCCAGAGAGAGAGACTCCCTTGGAGGGGGCTCGGGAATCCTCGAGTTTTCCTCTGAGGCACCCGAGCAGATGGTGAAAGTCCTTTTTAGTGGGGTAGGGTGTTAATAAGGTCCCACTTCGGTGGCTGCTCCCACCAGCAAAGGCTGACCCCATGGCAGAAGAAGCAGGACTAGGCTGGACTCCAGTGGCAGCAGCGAACTCCCATCTCCAGGCAGCAGCTCTGACTGTCCTCTTCCAAAGCCAAAACAGAAAGAAAAATAGCTGCTGCCCCAGCCCCTTTTTCCCAGCCCAGTCCTCGGGTATCTCTGCTCTTCCCAGAGAAACCCTCAGGTAAGAGAAGTGCAGCCAGGTGCCCTCCCCACCTGAGCTTGGCCACTTCTTTTGTCTCTCTTAAGTACCCAGCCATTACTGTTTCCTAGCAACCTATAAGACAAAATTCCATGAGGGAAAAAAACAAAAGGAAAGATCCTAACCCCCAACAAAGGCAAAGCTCTGTTTGTCTGAATCCATATCTATGTCTGTGTCTATCTCATTATGTGTGTATTCCATGGACCAGAAAGTACCTTATGCAAAGTCAAAACCACCACCACCACCGAAAGGTTTAATTTCTATTTCCATTATTGGCTTATTTAGGAAGTCGTTCTGTTACTTTGATTATTACTTTAAATTTAAAGTTACTATTTTGGCTGCAGAGACAAATACATTTAGTCCAAAATACTAGTGAATTATGTCCATATATGTGTGGCACAGCTTTCTGTGAAATTGTGTATATGAGATTGTTTCTGGATGTTTTTTTGGCATCATAAAAGAAGCGACAAAGCTACCAATTGTAAAGAAGTCAAAAGTTTTCTTTTGATAAGTAAAAGGAAAAAAAATTAAATTTGTTTTAAATGTTTTGGATTTGAACAATGTATTTTACTATCTCAGGTAGTCTACATGAAATACGTAGCTACCTGTTTTCTGACTGACCTTGGAGTACTTAGAACCTGTTTAAAGTTTAAATATTGTATAATCAGGAACACCTGGATTTTTTAAACTTTGAGTTTTTAGCAGAACTGGTGGGGTAATGTAACCAAGATAGCACAGAAAAGTTCAGTCTCTCTGGAATTCATGGTAATTTGATTCCTGAAGGAACAAACAGCCCTTACTTCTACTTGTATGATCCAGGAAGTTTTGTCACCTAAATATTACAGTTTCTTGCTGACATTACTTTACCTGTCACCTGTTCACACAATAGAGGCTTAAGAATTGAGGGACTGTGGTGACCTGACTGGACAGACTTCCAGCCCTGCACGCAGCCACTGTCGCATTCCCCTAGCTCGAGAGGAAATGGGAAGAAAAAAAGAAGAGAACGCTTGTGTGTCAAAATAAAGACAAGGAGATCACTTACCAGTTACTGTCCTGGGAAAACTGGACATGACTTGAAGAAAATTAGTTTTCTTGGCAACTAGAGTTAGATGGTGAGAAGCAAAGAGAAAAATCTAATACATCTCCCTCTTCTTCTCCTTCTGCCCAAGTTCTTTGCTGCTCCTTCGTTCACTACTTTGCCATCTCATCCCTGGTGCAGGGCGATAGGGTTTGGTGTCAGTCCAGAACAGCTCCTCTCTGCTTGTCCTTCCTCCTCGTGCTTTGCCCTGCTCCAGCCTGGGTCCTTTCCATGAGCTGTGGTTCTTCAGGATATTGCTTCTAAATGGATCCTCCGGTGTCTGCAATGATGGGTCTCTGCTCTTGCACAGTTCTCTCCACAAGCCATGAGGAAATCTCTGCATCAAAAAAGAGAATTCACTGTCTGGGTCCTTGGATGTTACTACACACTAGCCATAGAGGTAATAGTTATCTGCATAAATGCAGAATTGTCATCTATATGTGTTTTGATATGCCCTGTACCTAAGTTTTCTGACCCCCATGTACTTCAGTTTCCTTCCGTCATTCTCTGCTGGGAATTCTGAAATGTTACCAGCCATCTTGAAAGTAATATATTATGTGATTGTAGAATGCTAGGCTGAAATTTTGTGTTTTGTATCAGGTTAGCACATTGTCTCCTCTTCAAGGAGACAGCAGATTTTATTTTCATATCACTTTAATATAGTCATTAATATAATGTTCTGTGGTACACTGTATGTGTATTTACCATCAAACTTTTCACAGCCTGCACAAAATAGTAGCACAGACTTTATAGTCTAAATCATGAGCTGATCAAGAAAGTACCTCCACTTTGAATTCTAACTTTAATTTAACAAGAAGATTATGTAACACTGCTAAATTCTGAATTTTTTTGTCCCTCTTTCAAAGAGGGACAAACCTTTAACACACCCTATTCTGCTTATCCTCTTTCTATTCTGGAGAAGAGATACCTCATTCACCATGGTTGAGAACAGAATAATTCTCTTTTGTCAAGGTTCCTTTGCAACTGAAGCTGTATATCCAGGAAATATTAATCTCTTCCCTGCCAACTTCTGCATGCCAGCAAACCACACAAAGGGACATCTCACCAACCTTGACTTAGTCTGTTTACAAACTCTAAAAGACAGCCTTGAAATAGGTCACATGAAGGCTAAATCCTTTGATTGTTACGCTCATAGAGAGAAAAAATTAATTTCATATTAAAGTCCAGTTTAATTTAGTCTGGACACACAAATACCATTATGTATTAATGAGAATTGTGTCATTACTTTATGACATTGCATTAAACAGAATTAACATTTGTATTTATTTAAGGATTTCCATAGCTTCATGTCTTTAGGTTTATTTTACTTTTACAGACTACATCTATATTCCCTGGCTTGTAAAATTTTGAGAAAGAAGTAGACTTTTGTTTGAGCATTTCACTCCAAAATTCTGAGTATTGTTTTTACAGAGGCACAGATTTGAGGTGTTAAATACCAGGCATCCACGTGAATAAACCAAGGAGGTAGAAATAAAATCAGTTGTCATAGTTTCTCTTAAATCCTATATTCTATCCAGAGGGTGGTTGTCAGTGGCTCAGAGTCTTGATGCACATGTGATGAAAAGTGTGGGGCCTGTACTGGGACCAGTGTTATTTAATGTCTTCATTGATGACACAGATGAAGGGGTTGAGTGCACCTTTAGCAAGTTCTCAGATGACACCAGACTGAGTGCTGCAGCTGGCACTCCTGAGGGATGGGATGTCATCCAGAGGGACTTGGCCAAGCTTGAGAAGTGGCCCATGGGAACATCATGAAGGCCAAGTGCTGGTGATGCACCTGGGTCAGAGCAACCCCCAGTGCCAGCCCAGGCTGGGGATGAACAGATGGAGAGCAGCCCTGCCCAGAAGGACTTGGGGGTGCTGGGGGTGAGAGCTGGACATGAGCCGGCCATGGGCACACCCAGCCCAGAAAGCCAAGAGTGTCCTGGGCTGCAGCCAAAGCCCCATGGGCAGCAGGGGAGGGGGGGGATTCTGCCCCTCTGCCCCGCTCTGCTGAGACCCCACCTGCAGAGCTGCCTCCAGCTCTGGGGTCCCAGCACAGGAAGGACATGGAGCTGTTGGAGAGAGGCCAGAGGAGGGACACCAAGGTGATCAGAGGGATGGAGCACCTCTGCTTTGGGGAAAGGCTCAGAGATTGTTCAGCCTGGAACACAGAA
>VYZT01004745.1:0-10390 GCA_013400735.1 Pomatostomus ruficeps | reverse complement strand
TTCTGTGAAAGTCAGAACCCACCTAGATTATAGATGACTAAGGTTAATTTATTCTTGTTCTAGCTTCCTGTTAAAATTCTAAAACTGTCTCCATCAGATGCATTTTGTAGACTAAACTTGAGCATTTGTAATTTATTCAGAATATTTGGCTTCAGGTAAAAATCAATCATTTTTATCTTCAAGTTTCATTTTATTTTATAAAAATAGCGTGTATGCAAATTAAACTAATTTCCCCAGCTCCATACTTATGTAACTTATACCCACCATCTAACTGCTGGAAGCAAATCGACCTTTTGGGTATATTGTAGTATCTACTACCTGAAAATATAAATTTTTGAAATATAGGTTTACTCTTTCACATTCCCACCTGAAACAATAAGTTCCTGGAAGCAAATATTGTAATTGATGCTCCTTTCGCATGTTGCATTAGGTAGTCTTTGTGTACTCTCAGTATCTGCTTTTGCACATTGGTGTCACTAACTTGCAGCTCTTTTAGACGCAGTTACTAAACGTAACATTTCTGGAAAGAAATTAATCCTTACTTTGAAAAATGTAATAGGTAAGGGTATGTTCACAGTTGGGAGAAGGATATACAGCTTCCTCACAGGGGGAAGAGAAGGGCTGGCACTGATTTCTTGTCTGGGGTGACCAGTGACAGGAGCTGAGGGAATGGCCTGAAGTTGCGTCAGGAGAGGTTTGGGTTGGATATCAGGAAAAGGTTCTTCACTCAGAGGGTGGTTGGGCACAGGAACAGGCTCCCCAGGGAAGTGGTCACAGCACCAAGCCTGACAGAGTTCAAGGAGCATTTGGACAACACTCTCATGGCACATGGTGTGATATTTGGAGTTATTCTGTGCAGGCCAAAGAGTTGGATATTGGTGATCCTTGTGTGTCCCTTCCAACTCAGAATAGTCTATGATTCTATGATAAAAAGAAACAAGAAGTGTGTCTTCCTTTTCTCAGCACAGAAATACCACCAAAGCATAAAAAAAAATTAAAATTAGATTTTTCTCTGTAAATATCAAAATATGAAAATAATTGCATAATTCCCCCATTACATCTCTGCTCATTATGTGTCCATTCACATTTCTTATTTCAGTCTACCTTCTATATTTTACTTGCTGTTGTATGAATCCATCTTAACCTTTTCCATAGTTTATTTGGTTATTTCTTCAGACAAAACTTCTTCAGTTACTATTTGTTCTCCAAATTCTTGTGTTTAACTTCTGATATCTAAAACATCACTCTGCTTTTGCCTACCTTTTCCCTTACTTGCTGACTTTCCTTCTTTCTTTTTTTTTTTATTCCCTGTGACTATGCTTCCTTGTAAGTAGCACAAGATTTTCACAAGCGTAATAAGACTTTCACACCTTTGCATTGATTATGCTACGTAAGAATTTTTTCCTGACACTTTTTGTTCTAATGGCAAAAGTTTTTCCATTTGTTTCTATGTCTTCTTCCCTCACTCTGCTGAGCTCAGGGCACTGTGTTTCTTAGCCAGGTAATCAGTGATTTGCAGGGAGACAAAGGTACTAAACAGGTCTGTACTGAACGCAAAAAACATTTTTTTCCTTTTTCCTTTTATTCCCCCACCTCACGCTTCAGCAGTTTGCAGTCACAGGCTGAATGTCCTCCCGGTGCTTGCAGTGTGCCCAGCTTTGCCTTTTTTTTGCCCTTCTGTCCCTTTGTGGCATCTGTGCCAACAGAAAACCTTTTCCCCTTTGCCTGAACTTTGTGTCTCCTCTAGTTTTGCTCAAACTTTCATCTTGTGTTTAAATCCTTTGAAATAGATGTTTTCTGAAGGGTTGGAAAGGTTTAGCATAATATATTCTGTTTTACAGAACAGTGGAGAAATGTAAATCTCTCTTTTCCTAAGGCTAACATATTATGTGGGTTTAGTATCTACTTTTAACTGTCATTCAGAGTAAAACCAAGAGTAGTGCAAAGAGATATTTCCAAAGGCATGTCTTATATCCCCAACTTCTAAAAAGGTAGTAAGAAATAGCCCTTCTTTTCTGTCCATAGACCTGACAGCACTATTGTTATCTATGCTATAGGATTAGATAATAATATTAAAAATTAGTCAGACAAGGTATGATTGATTGTACCACCTCAATGAACTGATATATTACACAATAATTTTAGATAGAAAGTCAGTGATATTTCAAAATAACATCATGGCGTCTACTGTATATCACAGAGACCTAAAGTTCATTCACTTAATAGAATTACAGAAATATGGTTACAGCCATTAACAGCATTGTTGATTGTTTGAATTGCAGCTTAAAGACCCTTGCTATTTCCCCTTCAAATAAATTAGAAAACTGCTGGAACATTTATTGCTATCTGCGGAGTATAGCTGTGCACAAGAGGTTGGATTACCACCGCCTTCTTCTTCCTTTGTGGTGTTTGAGAAAGCATGTTTTTATTTCAGTTACTTTCATAACGCAGGAGAAAAAAAAATTAATATCTCTGTCTAGAAAAAGGCAGTTCACCTTGTTGATAAGAAAAAGATTTTTTTGTTGTTTTCAAGGTTGCCTTTGAAGCCCAACAGTGCTTATGCAAAATTGCTTGTGTTGTTTTCCTTTATACCATTCATCCACATCTGCAACAACTCAGATACATTAACTTAGGTTAATGTAACATGAGGGACATGACCTTGGTATGTGTCTTTTCATTTGTTTCTGCTAACCCCTACTGGGGTAGAGATCTCAAAGATAACACATATCAAATTTCCCATCAAGTATCAGAGCACACACAGTGAGGGCAATAGCACAAATATCCTGAGGCATCCAGCTCTACCTGATGGGGAAGAACTCTTGCTACTCATTACATGTGGTTTTTTCTGTATGGATCCTCTGGTGTGTAATAGTAGGTGAGCTTGTAAAATCAGTTACAGAGAAAAAATCCAGAAGGCACCACTGCCAAGTGTTTCCCTGATGCACCATCAGTTTAGGGACTGTTGAGCCCAACGGGAGTTGAGACCCTTCCAGGGAACAAGACCAGCATGAGCAACAGTCCGTGTGGGGCAGCACAGGCAAACAAAACTTATGCTAGGCTGTCCGAAATGAAATCTTTGTACCTTGATCAAACTCTGAAATTACACAGCACATTTTCAAAGCAAAAGGCAATGTATTTTTATTTTTATTTTGAAAAAAAGAAGGCTGGAAAATGACGAAAAATAGGATAACATGGAAGCCAGTGACCGGCTGTGTTTGCCAGGTCACCTGGGGCATGTTCAGCCTGCCCATCCTCCTTCCCAGTGGCTGTGAGTTCAGCACGCAGCTTCTGTGGCCCCCTGGTAAAATGGCTATTTATTCCTAACAGAGTAATGTGTTTAGGTGACCAAGCCCAGACACTATGAGCAACTGCAATGTGATGGGCTCTGCAGAGAAGTGTGAACAACTGAGGAGTTTGTGTTACATTCATTATAACTACATAATGTCCTAATCAAAACAGAACCTATAAGAACCATACAGGATAAGAAACTCCATGGTAATTTGATCTTTCTTCCACTGAAGGAGTTAATATCATAGGATCTGAGAAACACTTATGTTAGAGGGGACATCTAGGCATCACTGAGTTCATCTTTGCACCTAAGCTGAGGCTGACCTCAAAGTTTTGGATGGTTTTGTATTATCTTAAAGATAAAATGAGCTTGATGAAAGAGGTGGCAGCAACAGTGAGTCTGGTAGGAATGGAAATCTTTCTTATGTAAGACCAGAAGAAAATAACAGTAGGGTAGCAGATATAAAAGAACTCTGCAGTGGTACTGAAGGAGCAACAGCTGTCCGATTTGTGTGTAATTATTGACTTCTTTCTCAGATTTTCTCAACAACACAGATACTTGAGGCTTTTGTTGCTTCTTTTTCCTTTCACAGGTGAAGACTTTGTTGTTGCCTGAATTCAGTTTTCCGACATACTAACAGTAAAATGCATTGTCAAGAGTCGTGTCTCACAAATGTAATTTCTCTTCCTCAACTCTGTGACTTTTTGTTACAGAAGACTGGTGGTGAAACCCAATAATCACCACTCAGAAAAATACCTCTGAATTCCATCCAGAACACAGACCGATTAATACAGTTCAGTTGCTATATCTCTTAAGCCAGGGCTTGTATTAAGGAATCAAATTGCTCACCAGCCTCCTGTCCTTTACCTGATTTGGCCCGGAGTCTATCTGTGCCTTCCCAATAGCTAAGGCACTATTAATGATATAAAACCCTTTATTGATGATGGCTTTGCAGGAGTAACTTAAATTCGATAATAAAACAATTTTAATATATAAAATTTTATGAAGAGGATTAAAAACATGCATTTTATTCACTGAATGAGCAAATCTCAGAACATTTTTAGGAAAAAAATTCTCATTGTAATTCAAAGATTTAGATTGGAATATGATGGGGACTACACATTTTAAACAACTCTATTTTTAAATAATGTAAAAGAGGAGAGGTGCCTATAATACTTCCAGGCAAAGAATATGAAAAAGTCTACCCTGTAAAGAGACACATAATCTCTCTGTATTTCCTGTTAAATAGCTCCATAGGTGGGAATGTTGTAATGTACCTGGAGAGGATTAGGACTTCTGAGTCTGTCTAATTTTCTTCAGCACATTTGGTTAATACTTCTGGAAAACAGACTATAAATCAGTGATACTCAATGATATAAGTGTAGCTCTTAAGATTGGCATAATATAGACAATAATTGTCAAGATACCACTTTGAAATCTCAGAAATATCCCTTGGCTAGTTCCAAATGTGCTTTAAGATGTTTTCAGTCAAAAGCTTTGTGACACCTTAAGATCTAGTCTCTGACAAAGGAACTTGAGTATTGCAGCAAGGTTGATATTTCTGTAATAAATGACTATTGGGAATAACTACAAAACAAAACAAAAATAACTTTAAAATCAAATAGGGTTTCAACATCAGAACTTGCAAATTTATTATCATTTAAAAAAAAATATGGAATTTTCCCAAAGTCATATCTAGGAGTTTTTAAATTTTAACAATAAACTCTGCTGCTACAAGGGGAAAACAATCCCAAACTCTTCCTAATATTAACTTTTCAATAACAATACTAGCAGATTTACACAGGGTATTCATAAGATTTGCTCAAATTTTCTGTAGCAAAACAAAGCCCTATCATTTGATGTACAAAATTTTTCAAGTAGAAAATTTCAAACTATGTTCTTTTCAATATTTACAAGTATTCACAAAACTCTCTTGTAGACTTAGCCTACATTTAAGAAAACCTGTCGCTGAATTTCTGCCTCCAAAACATGATTTCCCACCTACTAAGCATTCAGTTTGCATCCAAACTGAGAAGTAGGCACAGAATAGAGATGCTGATGTTATAAAGTAGTTTTATGAAAGCACCAAATCACAAACAGTGAAAGGAGCAAATAGAATACCAGAAATTATTCAAAAAGGAATACAGAAAGGAAAGCATGATTATGCCAGTGCATAAATTCATTATACAACTACATTTTGAATGCTTTCATTTCTGTTATATTATTTTTGAGATGTGGGATGGAGGAGATGTGGAAAAGGAGTGGAGGAAAGTGCAGAGAAGGGTATCAAGTATGATCAAAGTTAAATAATATCCATAGAAGGAATAATTAATAGACCTGTACTCTTCAGCCTGGGAAAGAGATGAGTGAGAAGGAATAAGACAAAAATCTATAAAAATTATGAGTAGAATGAAAAAGCATAAGGTGTTACTATGTCCTCTCTTTTCCAATAGAAGGCCTAGGGGGCAGAAAGGGAAGTAAGTTGAAAAAAGTGAAAGGAGATAGTTCTTTATGGAGTTCCTCAGAAGCACAGTTTTTATGCTCCAATTCTATGTAGGCTCGAAAGGATCTGAAAAAATTAATAAAACTCTTAAGGACTATTTGAAAGCCACAATTGTGACTCAGAAAACCTTGAGTCACAGTTTCTACCTGTGAAGATCACAAAGATCATCTGCTGTATTATACTCTGAGATGACATTATGGTCTCAGCTGAACTTTGCTCTGGTTCAGCGGGGTTACTTAAGCATATTGTTTCCACTCTGTGTATAGGTAAAAGGTGGACTTTAGGTGCATAAATGCATTTGGTCACTTTTTCAAGTGTATCTTGTAATGTTACCGCATTTATGACATTTTTACCTACAAAACAAAACAAAGCAAAAAAGACAAAACCCCCGAATGCTACAGAAGCATATTTTTGTATTGCACTTTACCATATCCCTTTCAGTATTGAAATCAATTCATCATTTGTGTTAAATAGCATATTTCTAGGAGCAGTGGTTTTATTTGATGTAGACATTTTAGACTCTGAAACAGTCAAATTCTCTCTCTCTGAAAAAAGGAGATAGATAATATGAGGCAGCGAAAGAAAAAGAGTTTACAGATTTTAACATCTTATCTGACAAGTTGTCTATCTTTAAATTAATTAAAGATCCTCATGGGATTGTGGACTCACATTTGACATTTTTGTCTAAAAACACCAGTCACACACACACAAAGACATGCTCCCCCAAGATCACTGCAAGACCTACAGCATTTACCAATACAACCACATATAACTCTTTTCAGTTGTAGTTTCATTTAAAATGCACTAATTCTATGTGTATTCTTTGGATTTTCCCTTTAACTTTGGGCCAAATGGTGCCAGTGGGAGCTCATAATGTGAATCTGTTCTCACAAATAAGGAACCTTTGAAGACATTGCCCTTCAGTGAACTGCTGTAATATCAAAGGCTACTGAAGCTTTCTTTTACAGAGGAAAGGCTTGGTTTGGTGGTATTGAATGGGGTGAGAACACAGATTTTTTTCCAGGTCTGAACATAAAGATGGTACTGATTATCATCAGCTTCTGCACAGAACAACACAGCAGTGCAAGGCTTATCATGTATGACACAAACCACCAGGAATATTGACACCATTTCACTTAACTTCTCTCCATTTAAGCTAGTTTTTTTCTAACCATTAGAAGATCAATGTATAAAATACGTGGTACAAAAACATGTCATTTCAGCAGATAAGTTATATTCAACTTTTTTGTCTGCTTTCTTCCATTCTAACTTCTATTCTGACTTGCTTAGTAACACCAGCAAGAAGCTGGTATTTCAAAATGAAGATATGAACTATTGTTTTCAATAGGTGCAATAGTTACAGTTTCAGGCAAATATAATAATTAAAGCTATCCTTTAGCACCCTTTCACTGTGAACAAAAGGAGCTGCCAACACTTAGTGGTACAAAGTGGGGAAACTAGAACCATGTCAAATATCCCAAAAGAAGATTTCTCAGTAATCAAACACAACCAACTTAATAAATTTCATTTTATCACGATTCAAGAATACTCTACCTAATAGAACTGAAAAGAATGTTTTAGCTCTGTGAGACAGCTGATATTCAGATGTTTTACTTTCTCTAGCAAAGAAAAACTAAGTTTCAAAACATTCCAGAGAACAAACATATTCAGGAAAGGTCAGTTAAGTAATGAAAGTATTTTTCATTCTGAAACGGTTCAGATGTATTTTGTATCCACCTAAGCCAGTGTCATGGCTTACAGTAAAAGCAACACAGCTCTCTCATACTTTAAAAATTTGACTTCTCAACTGCCAGGGACATGCACTTTAGCTAGGAGGACTCCTCTGTGGATAAACTTGCTGGAATATATCATGAGAAATATAATCTAGCCAAGTTGAAGCAGTGTGACGTACCCATACCACACTACTACAGTGAGGCTCTAAGGTTGCTTAGTAGAAAGCAAAATGAACTCAAATCATCCAGACTGAAATCTGTTGACGTGGATAGACATAATCAGGAAAAATAAGTTTTACAACTGAAAACTATTTGACAATACACTTTGCCACAGACTTCTTGATTGGAAAAAGCTGTGTTTTGTTTTAAAAGTATCTTTACTCAAGGTCTCATTTTAAATGTTGATGAGTATGAGCCAGAGCCACTCATAGAACAATTTTCAAATCTTTACTTACATTCAGTAACTTGTAAAATACATACCATCCTTTTGATCTCACTTGTCTTTTGTTATAAACTGCACTTCTCACAAGAATGGGCATTGAAGAATTGAATCCCAAATAATTCTGCAATTTTGAACACAACATTTAGACATGCTAAGACATCCTTTGCAAGGATTTAAACATTAGTTAAATCTTTTACTTAGTTTTGAATGTTTTAAGCTGCATCTGTTGACAAAAATATTTTCCTTGGAGAACAGCCTTCTTTTTTTTTTTTTTTCTGTGTGTGTTGCCTCTGTTTCTTTATTCTTTATGCTGGTGTTTATAGAAGGTAATCTACGGTTACTTCCAAAACTCCCTCTTTCCTAAATTTCAGGTTCTTCAGAAGCCTCACACTTCTTTTATTTTCAATCTTTCATAAGTGCAGGGTTTTGAGGAAACTGAATAGCAAAAAAAATAAAGGGAGAGCTATATTTGTCTATTTCTTTTGGTGTTCCATATGCATGTTAATAGTGACTTTTATTAAAACTTTTATTGATTCCTGTGTTCAAAATAACTTATCTTTACCAAGAGTTTCCAAAGTTCTTTCAAATGCCATGCTTTTGACAGAGTTAAAGAAAAAACAAGGTTTCAAAATTCCATGAAAATATCTGTTTTCAAATACAATGCAGCCTCATCTACACAATGAGCAACAATCCTTTTAAAATTTTAGTTTTGGAAACTGTATTTGTGGTGTGGTTTCATGCATGCATGGCTCAAAGTTCTACTTAATCTTATTTTAAAAACCTGACTGGATTTTCATTCATGTTCCTAGAGAATTAGGGTAATATTGTCCTATTATTATCCTTATTGATGATACACTGTCAATTTTGGAAAAGGAGGGGATGGTTTAGGTGTCTAACTAACAATTTCTCCACAAGGTGTTCATATTCTTCCAAGGGCTCAAATTTACTGAGTCTCAGGTCTTGTTACTGGGCAGTAACACAGAGTAGATCACAAAACCTACCCGTATCAAGACTTAGATTCTTTGTGTACTGAAGTCTGTTGCTGTAGGAAATTCTTTTCTTTC
This sequence comes from Pomatostomus ruficeps, assembly GCA_013400735.1. Lineage (NCBI taxonomy): Eukaryota > Metazoa > Chordata > Aves > Passeriformes > Timaliidae > Pomatostomus > Pomatostomus ruficeps. Next base: position 1,359 of record VYZT01004745.1, on the reverse strand, counting down.
AATCAAATCTACATGGGAATCTGAATAAGGATACTGTATTTAGATACTAGGCACTATGATACAAGATGCTTTAATGTGGAATGCATAAAATTTATTTCCTCTTTCAAATTCCCACAGTAATCCACTGACTTTATCATACAGACTTCTGGTAAGTTTTCCTTCAGTTAAGCATATCTTTTGCATTCTACTTGAGAAACTTCAGTAGTATAAAAGTGGTATGCTTTTCCGAGTTAATATGCATGAGTTTTTTTCAGACTGGCCAGATTTCTTTTCCACACCTATGTCTCTTCTCAACTGAAAACAAAAGGAGGAGTCGGTCATTTGTGACACCTATACCATATTTCTATTTCACAACACAATAAAGTGCTAGCAGCCCTGGCAAAACTTTTGCATTATGTTCATTTATTAAGGTAATGGTCATTTTCACCATGTCTGAATAGTCAGCATGTTGTTTTCTAATTCCTCCTGTTTCATGCCTGTGTGCACACACACATCCACAAGGAATCATTCCCTTTTACAGCATGTCAACTGTACCAAAGCTGTTAGAAAGAAGAGACAGACTTGAGTTCCTGCATTTTAAAGCATCCTTTTATTCCTAGCTGCTCTTCCCTTTATTCTGGCTCCAAGCTGCCCATTATCTTTCCTTTTTTTTGCAGATACCATTTGCAATAAATAATTTGGCAAAAATAAGATGATGTGTATTCTCATACCAGAATAAGGTTTATGGTAGCTTGACCCTAGATGGGCATCAGGTGCCACCAAAGCTGGTCTAACCACCCCCTCTTCAGCTGGGCAGGGGAGAAAATATTCAATGAAAGACTTAAGAACAGGTAAATATTACTCACCAATTATCATCATGGGCAGAACAGACTGGATTAATTTGTTAATTAAATAATTAATTAATTACTAAGCAAAACAGAATAATAAGAAATAAACCCAAATCTTAAAACGTTTTTCTCAAACTCCTCTCCTCTTCCTGGGTGTAATTTTAGCCATAATTTTGCTCCCTCCTCCTCAACAGCACAGTGTGATAGGAAATGGGGGCTGTGGTCACTTCAACACACATTTCTGTGACTCCACCCTTGAGGAAGAAGGACTCCTCACACTTTTCCCCTGCTCCAGCATGGGATCCCAGCTATGGGAACTCCTCCAACGTGAGACTTTCCCAAGTTCTTCATTAACTGCTCCAGTGTGGGTTCCTTCCAGGGTGCACTCCTTCAGGACAGCATGGGTCCCCCAAGGGGTCACAGGTCCTGCCAGGAATCTGCGACATTGTCAGCTTCCCATGGGGTCACAGCTTTCTTCACGCATCCACTTGCTCTCCCAGGGTTCTCTGTGGGCTGCAAGTGGATCTCTGCT
>VYZT01004743.1:53705-107084 GCA_013400735.1 Pomatostomus ruficeps | reverse complement strand
TTCCCAAGGAGCCCTCTGAAGGAATTGAGGCATGTAGGGACCCATGAGCCCATTTCCCCATGTGGGATCCACAAGAATAAGGTCTGGGGAAAAGATTCGAAGCAACTTGGACACCTTTGACCGTGTTTGGACTGCATTAGCTCCAATAGAGTTTGATTTTTAATTTTTTTTTTTTTCCCTTTCCTTGTTCCTGAGACTGGAAGAGGTTTTCTATTCCCACAGGAGCTGGAAAAAGGCTTCCAAACAGAGCTGGTCGAACCTTTGCTGTGGGTGTCTCTTTTCTCACGGAATTAGGACAAGAGGCAGGAATTTTAGAATGGGAGAGAGATTTCAGTCCCATCATTCTCAGTAAATAGTTTACATACAGAGAATGTTGGATAAGTGTCATTAAATCAGTAAATGCTTTTCTAATTTGACCCAAATTTTTAGCATTTTCTGAAACCGTGGCTGTGTCTTCTCCAGAAAGATAATCCTGACGTGAAGCCTTTAATAACTCTGTAGAACTCAGTCCACTGGGATATTTTATTTTCCCTAAGTGAAGGTCTGGCTGTTCTGTCTGCTTGTTTTGCAATGAGAACCTTCGAAGCGGAAGTGCAACAACATTTTTCTGTCATTTATTTGCTTATTTCACTTATTCCAGAGAATCACTCATGAGCTATGATTTGTACTTGCATTTTCCCACTTCTAACACAAGCACACATTTAACTGATCCCACTGACGTCCTTGAAAGCTTCAAGTCTCAGAATTTGGATATTTAAATTCTCTTTATCAATTTGAGTAAACCAGCTTTGAAGAAGGGAACTAAATTTATATTTTCAGAGTGATTTGGGAAAATAAAATTATTTCCTCAGCCTCAGCAGCTTTCACAACACCCAGAGCCGTGACACTGGACACGTGGAACAGCTGACTCGGCATTCCAAGGGAGGGAGGAGCAAAGGCTGCAGCTCCCAGTGCTGGGAATGACCTCCCAGCACGAGGATGGCATCACGGAGATAACCTGTCCCCTCAAAAATAGCACGGCCAGGGAGGCAATCAAGCTGTCAGCGCGGTGACAATCACAGCCCGTGTGCCACCAGGGACCAGGAGGGCGGGGACCTCCCAACGAGGGTGGTGAACAAAGCCATGGCAAACCCCCGGCTATTGTCTGCCCCACAGCTCTCTTCATGCCAGGGGTGTTTCCAGGTTAGCTCCTCCTAGGCCCATAAAAATCTCCGTTCTGTTCTTTTCGCTGTTCTTTTTTTAATTTTTTCCCCCCTGGACGCAATGATAGATGGAGTGGCCATAAAACCTCGCGGCTCCACGTGGGACATCCCTGAGCACGGAGCCAGGCGTGGAGCAGCTGGTCATGGAGCAGGCTTCCACCAGGCCTGGCCTTGGCCCGAGGCTCCTGTCCCGTCCCTGGGATGCTTCACTCTCTGTTCACGTCCAGCTGGGGGAATTTTCACACCAGAGTCCAGGCCAGGGATGGAAAACCATCGATCTCTGCAGCCGAGCAGCCCTGGGAGGTGCTCACAGGTGGCAGCAGAGCCTGAGGTTCTCCTGGGGCTGGGACGATCCCTTTTCAGCCATGGATGATTCTGTGAGGGGCTCACATCCCCTTGGTGCCTCAGGTACATTCCAGCTGTTGCTGTTTCCCTCTGGATAAAATCTCCTTTGGCTGGGTCTCTGATTTAGCTGGCCTTGGACAACAGGTCAGAGAGATATCACTGATTTAGGGTCAAATTTTGGACCCCAGCATCCAACTGTGCAATTTGGATAAGGACTGAACACGTGCAAAGCAGTGTCTAAGAATAAAACATTTATTCTATCCAAAATGAAGCATAAACTTGTGCCACTCATTATAGCAAGGCTTTGCCTGTTAAACACCAAATTTCCAGCAAATTTTGGTGAAATTTTTGGCTTTTGAGATACTTTTCAGAGAAAATGTCAGGGGTTGAGCTCAGAGATGAGCAAGACCAGAAGAGGCCTTGGCCTCTCATGAGTGGAACGTGGTTTTGAGTGAAATGCGCAGTCAGAGCAGCTGCCACTGCCCTGCACAGCTGCTCCCTTCCCTGGGAGGTGGCTCAGGGTTGTGCTCAGAACAGCTCCAGGCAGTTCAAACCTGAAATTCCTGACAATTCCATCCACCCTGTCCAAGAAATCTGATTGGAAATGAAGCTTCAAATCCAAATTTTCACTGCTGTTAAAAAGGGTTAAAGATGGGATGAGATTATGAGTGATCAGGTGGGGTAAAATTGGGGTTGAGCAGAAAATTTAGTTGCAACTCAGACAAAACTTTTTGGTGTTTTTTAAGTACATTTGCTACTTGCATAATTTTTTTTATGTTTTCACGTTTACTGATTTTGATGGAGCCCAGAACCAGAACTTCTGTGAGATGAGGCTATTTCCATTTTTGTTCTGTACTGGAGAGGGAAAACCTGGTCTTGTAGGATTTCTGTCCCAGAAAGAAATGAGAAAAAAATAATTTGTGAGTGTTTTTCTAAATGGAATAATCAATCTGAAGCTTGCCTATCACCAGGTCCTAATTACCTGTTGATGTTAATTCCGTTGATTGCCCGTAGGTGAGTCAGAGTTCTAAGGCAATGAAGGAATTTCGTTGGAATGATTTCTCGGTTTCTGGGGCTATTTACAGACTGTGGTATGTCCACTTGAGCAGGAGCCAGAACGTGAGGCTGAAACGCCAGAGTTTTCTTCTGGCTATAACTGGAACATTTTTAGACAAGATTCCAGGGTTTGAAGGTGTTCACTGCAAAGTTTTGGTTCTTTCCCATCAAGATTTCAACGCTGATGTGTAAAAAATCAAATTCTGTTGGCCGCCTCCTTCTTCCATGGAACCCAACGGGGATTTAATTCCTGGATTTCACCCAGGACAATGTTTAGCACTTTTTTTGGGTGTCATGGTGCAGCCACCTGCTCTGGAGCTGCAGGCTGAGCTTCCCGGGTGTCCCCAGCCCTTCCCGAGGTGTCACCTGGCTGGAAACGGGAATTCCTCTCTGGGCTGAGGTGACCTGAAACGCGGCCGACGTTTGGTGTTGGCAGCAGCTTTGTCAAGGGGGAAGTTAAAGGCTGATTTTTTTTTGTGATTATAACACAATTTTTAATGATGGGAGGGGTTTGGCCTCCTCAGCCTCGGGGAGCAGCCCCTCAGCGCCGGCTTTGCCACGCTGCCCGCGAGGGCGTGAGAAGAACGGGGTTTGTGCCTCTGCCAAGCTCTTCCCTGCTGCTCCTCCAGAAACCAAACTGCAAAAAAGCTCTTCCCTGCAGAGTGTCGCAAGGACTGGCTTGAATTTGGCTTCAGGAAACGATTCAATCTTTTTTATTTATTTATTTTTTTAATCTAGCTTGCTCCGCATTATTAAAAAATAAAGATAAGATTTATATGGATCTGTTGCATGGGGCAGGAGACCTTCATCACCTTCAGGGTGGCAATTTCTCTGTGCTGGAGCAACCAGGCAGCCTCAGTCCAAACCCCTTCCTTCACCCACTGCAACAATAATATCTCTTGGACAAGGGATTTTGGAAAAGTTGAAACGTTTGCTTTGCAAAACAGACATAAAATCTCTCCTTCAAGGTGCTAAATTTGTGCTGAGCTGGTCCAAAACACGACCGCATCTGGCTGTGCCTCGTGTCTGCTACTAAAAAAATGTCCTAAATTCCAGACAACCTCTGGGGCTTTGAAATAAAACTCATTAATCCTGCATTTGAATTTAATATTTGAAATTTTATCCTAATCTTTTTTTTTCTTCCACATGAATTAACTTTAGAGTACTTGGAAAGGAACACAAGGGTGGGTTTTTTTCCTTTTTTTTTTTTTTTTTTGAGAGAGAGAGAGAGGCAGAACATTCTTAACAAAGGGTATAAAATTAAACTAAATTTGACCTCTGCCTTTAGCAGATTTTCCACCTGGTCTGTGCAGGAAATCAACTCCTATATAGCAGCTCTTTCATAAGGAATAACATACATGGGTCTGTAAGTGACAGTTTTTCTTGGGTGGACAACAATGTTAGTTACTTTTCATGATTAATTGATAAATGTTTTGATATGGTGCCTGGGCTCCGAGTCAAAAATCACTCCGGCTAGATGATCCAACACTTGGGGAGCCGAGCCAATTGCAGCTCAGGCACAGTGAAAACAATTCCGAAATAGTTGAGCCTCAAAATGTGCATAGTTGGGAAGGAATCTTACACGTGGGTGTATGGCGGAGTCCTGGGTTACAGCGCCTTGGTGGGCCAATTTCTGCAGGAATGCGGGGAAGCGCGGGGACCCGAGGCTCCGGCATCTGCGTTTCCAAAGCCTTGGGAAAACAGGAGAACCGCACGGGCTCTTGTGGCTGGGCACGTGCTGAGGAAAACCAGAGCAAGGGCCAAAATGTACTTTCAGTCCCTCGGGGTGCACAAATCCCTTCGCTTTTTCGGGAAGGTTTTAGGTTTCCAGCCTCCTTCCCTTGACTCTCAGCCTCCTCCGAGCTTGCTCTTTTCTTTTTTTAGGCTCCAGAATTCACTTTCTACACCAAGTTTCGTCCTCAGATTTGCACCCTGACTCTGCCCCTGGTGGATTTTTAAATAATCCATGAGGAACAGGATTTCATGTCGGGGATCAGGCTGCCCCTACCAGCAGGGTGGGCTGGACTGGGAGGTTTTGGGTACAGCCCAGCACCAAAAACCCCACATTAGACACAGCTCTTGGAGGCCCTCCAGAAGAATATTTGCAATTGGAGTTTATTTTCTCAGATTATTGGGAGCAAGAAAACACATTTTGCATTTTTCTTCCTTCTGTAAATTCATAGAGAGGAATTTTTTCAGTGGGATTTTGGGGTCATCAACTCCAAGACTGTTTGGAAAATTCCTTATTGCAGGTTGGTGGTGGCTTTGTGTGGGACAGAGCTGTTCCCAGCCGAAGCCACTGGGAATAGAATATCTGGGTTCTTCTCTGCTTCCCCACCTTCAGTTCCTTCAGTTCCATGGAAATTTTGAGGGATTCATGCCCGGCACTCAGTGCCACCAGAGATCTGGAAACTGAGGGGCAAACCCTGAATTTCAGGAATCTTGGGGTTTTTTGGCTGTTCATCACTTTCCATGCAAGAATCTAATCCTATCCCCAAGCACCTCATTGTCTCCAATGGACTTTTATTCCAAGGCCGAGCTTCACTTTAGAAAAATAAATGGAAAAATTAAGAAAAAAATAATGTTTGACATCACTAAAGCCATCAGCCCCTGACAGGCTTGAAGATATTGGAATAGAATTCGATCTTGATATTACTGCATCCTCTTAAAGCCCTTGACTTTGATATATTTTTGCATCTACAGGAGGGAGTGAGGAGAGTTGAAGAAGATATTTTCAAATAGGAGAGCATCTTTCCTATCCTTGTTTCCCGGTGAAACAAGGGTGGTTAAAAATGCAATTTTCCCCAGTAACTGTCTCATTTCAGGTACCATCCGAGTGGCACGATGCCCCTTCCCGACCCTCCCTCCATCCCTGACATTCCTGGCTGCTGGATCTGAACACACTCCTGCTTTCACATCATTTAACACCGGAGGATTTTGCCGCTGTTGATCCAAAATGAAAATTTCTAGCAGCACACTGTAAGCTTTACTGCTCGTGACTTCTTAATCATGCAGATTTTATTTCACGTTAAGCTAGCAACTGAACTCCTCTAATAAACAGAGTAAAATCTAATTAGGCTACTGGAGGGGAATAAAGGAATTTATACTCCTCCAGACACGCAGGCTTTAGGAATTCCTCCTCAAACATCCACCCGAGCTTCCTGGCAGCTTCTCCCTCCAAGAGCAGCTAACGATCCTGCGAATTGCACTGAGCTGATACAGCGAGGAGCTCCTCGCACATGGAACTTGTACTTTGTCCATGAGATCATGCAGGGATTGTGCACGGAGCAAAAGCAATCCCAGCTCCTAATCCCAGCGCTCCCACTCCTCGTTGTGTGGTCTCTCTCTCCCTCGCTCGGTTTGTCCGCGCGCGATCCCGTGGCTCCGGCTCGTTCACGGGATCGTGGTGATTGCTCACGGCTCTGCCTGGGGTTCCCAAGCAGAAGGCACGATCAGAGCACTGCAACGCCGTGATTAGAGACCCCACAGCACTTCCAAAACATCTGGAGGGAAGATTGACAGCACAGATGAGTTTGGCTGGTTTTTGGTCTTCGTTGGGCCTGTAATTATTTCGAGTAGTGCTGGGCGGAGGGAGATCAGAAACCACCCAGCCTGGGGGAAGCTGAGCCCGTGCGAGGGGACAAATCTCCCCCCAGAGCCAGGCTGGCCCCAGCCCCTCAGGGCCATCTCCGTGCTCACCAGCACCAGATCCTCTCCAAGGGGAGATGTTCCCCAGGGAAGTGCTGGAGTTGCTGAGCCTGGATGTATTCAGGGAACGCGTGGATGCGGCACTTTGGGGTACGGTGTAGTGGGCGTGGTGGTGACAGGTCAAAGGTCGGACTTGATGGTCTGGGAAGTCTTTTCCAATCTTAATTAATTAATTACCCTGTGATTCTGTGATGCCACCTCAGGTTTTACCCCTTACAGCCCAAAGCAGCTCATCCAGGCAGTGGGGTCAAGCTGGGCCTCTCTGCTGATTTGGACTCCCATTTCTTGTCAGGATTGTCCCTGTAAAATCATAAATAATTTCTTTGGTTTGAGTGAAGGGCAGGGAGTAAAGGTTACAATAAAACCGGGATAAAAGCTGGGAGTTGTTCATAAGCAAATAGAACCATAAAATTATGGGATCATGGAATGGTTTGGGTTGGAAGGGACCTTAAAACCCATCTTGTTCCAACCCCCTGCCATGGGCAGGGACACCTTCCACTATCCCAGGGTGCTCCAAGCCCTGTTCAGCCTGGCCTTGGGCGCTGCCAGGGATCCAGGGGCAGCCACAGCTGCTCTGGATAACAAAACAGGACCTGACTCAGCCCTTGGTAACCTCAGGAGACAACCTTCTATTGATGACATTGGGGCAGAGCGCCAACAGCTCTGGCCCTGGGGATGGAAATGCTCCAGGAAGGACTCAGGTCCTGCTGAGGTTTGTTCAGGGCGGGGTGTAGCCCCAGGAGCGGGAGGAGAAGATCTTCCTCCTCACATTTCAGATTTTTTAAAAACCAAAACACAAGAAGTTCGAGCAAACAAGGACCCTGCGGCGGGCCGAGGCCGATGTATCTTGTTCTAATACACGGAGCTTTTGTGAAATGGAATCCCTGGCCTGAAACCTGGAGGCATCGCTCGCTTTCAACTTTTGCTTTGCTCAGGCAAAGCTCCAGCTGATGTGAGAGAGCACCGGGTCATGTTAGGATTTGGCCCACGAGGACGGGGAAGAGCCAAGCTCCGAATGTCACACAAACACATTAACTGGAGACTTGGCTTTCCCCGAGATGGAACAGGGCCGTGATCGGCTCTTCTGTGAGGCAGACAAGGAGGTGAAACTCGTCCTGCCTGGAGCATTAAGAGAACAGGATCCAAACATCTGCAGGGCCATCTGCAGCATCGCCTCCTGCTCCCGGAGGTGTCTGGGACATCGGCTGTTCTGTGTGACAGGTAGAAAGGAGCTAAAAACCACTTAACCTGTTCCGTGTGGGTGAAAAAAATTCAGAAACCAACCCCTGGGCTGTTCGTGCCAAAGTGGGGAGCGTGTTCTCGCTGCTGCTGAGGCATGAAGAGGGCATATTGTTCATTTAAACCACACTCGGGAGTTTTTGCAGCAGTAAAGTATTTTTGAGAGTTTACAGCTGTAGGAGAAATTCCCTGGAGCTCGCCCGTCAGTTTCCTGCCAATCAGAAAGGCGAAGGCGCTCCGGTTCGGGCTCCAAAAGCGACATTTCGGCGTTGCACGTCTGAAACGCGGAGCGGTTTCGGGAGAGCATCCTGACAGGTTTGGAACCCCGGAGAAAGGATTTTCCGGTGCCAAGCTCCGCAGTCTGGGAAACGCTGCATGCCACACTCGCTCCCTGTCCCTCTGCCAGAACCCGAAACGCAGATTCAAAACAAGAACGAGAAATATGGCTCAGGACTCGGGTTTGTGGGTGCATTTCGAGCAGGAGCTCTCACTAATATTTAATGTATGAGCTGCTCTCTCAGCCGTAAGAATTCGGGATTCGAGGAGGTCCAAGCAGCTCACGTAGCAACACCACGGAGAAAGGGAGAGACGCTGCAGGAAGGAAAATGGCCCAGGCTGACCAAAAAAACATCTCCAGTGTGGAGGAAATGGTGAAACTTGGGCCAAGGCACTGCAAGGCCATTAATTTATAAATTTAAAAGTTGTTCCATGGTGGTTTCTGAGAGAGAGAGCGCGGGCATGTGAGAAGGTGTGGATGGTAAAACACTGATGTGGGAGCCATCCTGCAGGGGACAGCAGTGCCAGGCCAGGCCTGCCGCCACAAAATGGTCAGAAAGAGGAGATTGAAAGACTTTTAGGGTTATTGCTTCAAAATAAACCCAAAAGAATCGTTATAGATGGGAAAAAACCCCAAACCCCACATTTGTTTTCTCAGTATTATTTTATTTAAGTAGAACAGAGGAGAGCTGGGAGAGAAACAGGCCACAATTTTGGTCTTAATTAACAGTTTTAAAATATTCTTTAATGGGGTGATAAGAATAAAGCATTTTAATTAAGGCCTGGGATGAATCAATTTGCAAGGAATAATTGTAGCTGATTAGAGCAGGAGCTGCCCTGCCACAGTGGAGTTTCTCCACAGGAATATCCCTGGAATGTGATGGCTGCAACCCCAGTGAGGGCTGGAAACAGCTCCTGAAGGGGAAGAGCTCAGATGTGGCTCTCATATCCCTCCTGGAGCGCCCTGCCAGGACCCTGGGGGAGAGGATCTCCGAGCTCAGCCCCTTCTGCTGCCCTTGGACGTGGGAAGTTCGATATTTTCGAGCTCTCTGTCACGGATTCGATGACTTTGGCCCGGCACCTCCTGTTTATTGTTAATGAAAGTCAATAGAAGTGTGGAAAAGTACAAAATGTCAACCTATGACCTCGCGAAATCCACGGCAGGAGAGAGCAAAGAAAGAAAACCCTGCTCTGCTCCGCGCTCTGTCCCTCCCGCCGTGCTGGGAGCCAGGAGTGAAAGGCTTTTCTCAGGCCTGGGGCTGAGTGAGTCGGGAATTGTGTCTCTCCTTGTTTTCCTTGCAGTTACTTAAATCCTCAGGCTCCTGTTAACGCCAAGCTCCGAGCTGATTTTCTGTGTTAAAACGCTGAAACCTAATTTTCGTTTAACAATTTTCTGTCGGAGGCCAACATCAAATTAGTGCGTTTTCCACTGGCAGCCCCCGGTAATTTGGGAGGCAGGAGGCTCACACATACTTCAGTTATTCAATACATTTTGTTTGACTCTGTACAAGAAACCCAGTCAGAAAAGGCTGATTTATGGTATTCCTCAGGTTTCCTGTTACTTTAAACCACCAACATCCCATGGCCAAGCCCCTCACAGGCAGCCAGCACATCTGGCCCAGAGTGGTTCTGTCACCTATGGCCAAAATGCCACATTTGTAATCAAGTCACCATGGAAAAGAAAGAATTGATTATGATGAAAAGGGGGAAAAAAATGGAAATATAAAAAGGAAAAAAATGGAAATATGAAAAGGAAAAAAATGGAAGTATGAAAAGGAAAAAAAATGGAAATCTAAAAAGGCAAAGTCATCAGTGGGCATTTGTAAAAGTGTTCGGGTGGGTTTTTTTCCAAGCACAGTTCCCAGACAAAGAGGAGCCCGTAACACTCCGAGCAGGAATATCAGAGGTGTCCAATCATCTCTTTGAGCCTAATTATAAATTATTGAAAGCTTTGATTTCCCCATTTTACTCATTTTGAATGTCTGTTTGGTTTTCCATGACACAGACAGCCCACTCCTGGCCGAAGCCAAAGCTCCACGGTTCCTGTGAGATCCCACCTGCAATTCTGCAAGTGCCTGTGCAGGAGAGAGTCTGCTCCTCCCCAAATGTGCCTGAGCTGCTCTCCTGAGGGATTGGAGTCTGCTCCTCCCCAAATGTGCCTGAGCTGCTCTCCTGAGGGGTTTGAGTCTGCTCCTCCCCAAATGTGCCTGAGCTGCTCTCCTCAGGGATTTGAGTCTGCTCTTCTCAAAATGTGTCTGAGCTGCTCTCCTGAGGGATTGGAGTCTGCTCCTCCCAAAATGTGTCTGAGCTGCTCTCCTCAGGGATTGGAGTCTGCTCCTCCCCAAATGTGTCCGAGCTGCTCTCCTGAGGGGTTTGAGTCTGCTCCTCCCCAAATGTGTCTGAGCTGCCCACTCAGGGATTGGACTCTGCTCCTCCCAAAATGCGTCTGAGCTGCTCTCCTCAGGGATTTGAGTCTGCTCTTCTCAAAATGTGTCCGAGCTGCTCTCCTGAGGGATTTGAGTCTGCTCTTCTCAAAATGTGTCCGAGCTGCTCTCCTCAGGGATTGGAGTCTGCTCTTCTCAAAATGTGTCCGAGCTGCTCTTCTCAGGGATTTCAGGCCTATGCAGTCCCTGTGTCTGGGCTGTATCTCTGTGTCCATCTGTCAAACAGGATCAATGAGCCAAACTCTCCCCAAATATTAACTTCCTACATGTTTAATAAAGTACCTAGAGGCAGGAGTTTGGCTCGATGTCCTCCTGAAAGGGAAAGCTGGATTGCCTGTCCGTGCTGTAAAAACCAGACACAAATCCACAGGGCATCGAATGAGGCTCGAGCACAAATCCTTAATTTTCCTCATAAAACTGCAGGTTTCAAATGTGCTGTGTAATAAAGGGAGTGAAAGAGCTGCAGTGTTCAGGCTGTGAAGTCAGGGAGAGGTTTGGGGTTGCAGGACATAAACTGGCGTGAGCAGGGATTTGTGTGTACCCCAAAAGGGCACAGGGAAAGCTCTGTTTTCTTCTCTGGAAGATGCATTTACAGAGATTCATTTTTAATAAAAGAAACCTGTAGATGAGAATGAAGAGAGGGTCAGCTCTGTCAAACCTTGGAATGCTGCTCTGGAAATGGGAAGAGCTGCAGAGGTTCAACATCTTTGAAAGTCTGATCACTGAGTGTGTCGAGGCGGCTTCCTCTGCCAAAGGAAAATGAAATTTTCCAAATCGGTGCCAAACTCTGACGTTCACGAGCAGTTCCTCAAGTAGGTTTGGATGATGTAACCAACAATCACGAATCTCTCCTCCACTTTCTCAATTACATCTGGTTGAGATGAATTTATATGTGGATAACACAACCAAAATCTGAAAGGCTCTGTTTGTGCTAAACCTTCTTAAGCAGTTGCATTAGGACATAAAAAAATTCAGGGAAAAGGGATTCTGACCTGTGAGGGTGAGGAGGCCCTGGCACAGGGTGCCCAGAGCAGCTGTGGCTGCCTCTGGATCCCTGGCAGTGCCCAAGGCCAGGCTGGACAGGGTTTGGAGCACCCTGGGATAGGGGAAGGTGTCCCTGCCATGGCAGGGGTGGCACTGGCTGAGCTTTAGGGTCCCTTCCAACCCAACCCACTCTGGCATTCTAAAAACAGAAAATTATTTAAATTCTTTTAATAATTATTAAAATTACTTGTTTAACTTCAGGCAAATGGTTTAAATGTGTCTTTGAGCTTCACATTGGTGCCTGAGAGTTGTTAAAAATCTGGAGGCAGTGCCCACCTGGTTTGGAGCTCATTTAGGGAGGAGATCTTTGCACGACCTCCGAGGTCTGAGCAGTGATAACAGCGCCTCTCGCCGCTTCTCTTGGCAGGAGTTCTGAGTCTGTCCTGGCAGAATCAGCTCCCAGCCAGGCCCAGCTCAGCTGCAGATTTGTTGGCTGAATGAACGGGATGAATTTGGACTCGTGGCTGTGTCTCACAGGGCTGAGCACGTGCGGCACTCCCAGGTTGGTTCGAGGGATGCAGAGCTCTCGATCTTCCCCTGCGCCCCAACTTCTGTCCCTGCCCAAAATGACACTGATGCCTTGGAGAGACTCCCTAGAGCAGAGGCCAGACAAGATTAAGGGAATAAAATGGGGATTTATTGCAGGGCCTTCAATAGGGACACCTCGGGCACTCAGAGCCTCTCCGGGAGAGGCCACACCCAAGACGCACTCCCAGTCATGGGTTTTTCATATATTTATAACTTTGGTCCTTCTGCGTATCAGGGGTTAATCAGCCAATTAAAGCTTCAGGTAATGAAGTAATTTATCCCAAATTTGCTCTCCCCCCTCTCTGTTGTGCACATCTCTGAGGCAGTGAGGTGTCCTTGAGTGCAGCCTGGAGAGGATTTGTTGTGTCTGAGCAGGATGGGAGAACAGGAGCTCCCAGCCCGTGTGGAGTTTGAGAGTTCCACACTAAAGCAGTGCAGGAGTTGAAAAATATCAAAGCTCAATCCTGAGGCATCAACATCCCAGCAAATATTTTTTGGTGCTGCCCTCATTACTCCAAATCAGGGGGACAAATTCATTCACATCTTCAGCAGCAATACCAGAAGTCGTATTTGTGCCATCAAAAAGCATTTGTTGCAAGCAAGGAGCCGGCTGTTTATTTGTGTACAGTTCTGAGTCAGGCATCTTTACTTTACTTCCATTTGCTCTGAATTCACTCAGATATTTGGATGAAAATAATTTTAGAGTTTTTTCCTTAAAAAAAAAAAAAGGAAAAAAAAAAGGAGGGAGTAAAAAATGAGACAGACAGGTCTGGGATTGTAAAACATGTAACAGAGCCCATTCCCAACAAGTTTTATTGCTTTTCAGAGAAATCCCTGAGGTCTGTCTTGGAATTAGCTGAATTAGGAAAGATGTAAAACCGATCAGTGTTGCCATCCTGATGCTCCTCTGTCTGAAATACACGAGCTTCATCATCTGCTCAAATCATTATAAATCACTTTTTATAAAGGACCAGCAAATCGAGTCATTTGCATTTCTTGAGAGAATATTTTCCCCCTAATTAAACAACTCAGCAAATGGAGTTTATGAAGCATTCCCTGGGTTTCCGTAGGCATTTTTCAGGGCAGTTTGCTGCATGACACATCGAGCAGAGTGGGGGGACAGAAGTGTGTGGGTACCCCCCTGTCCTTCCCAGAGGAGCCTCAAATGAGCCAAATATTTAGGTGATGGAAATCAGGGCTGCTCTAGAGCCTTCTGGACATGATACTGGGCCTTAAATCCACATTTAATCCGGGCTGGAATTAAAGCTTGGGCTGCTGCTCCGGGCTCCGCACCCAGCAGCCTCAGAGGGTTCATTAGGGCCTCAGAAGATCCATTAGGGCCCCAGAGGATCCATTAGGGCCTCAAAAGGTCCATTAGGGCCTCGGAGGATCCATTAGGGCCTCAGAGGGTTCATTAGGGCCTTGGAGGATTCATTAGAGCCTCAGAGGATTCATTAGGGCCTCAGAGGGTTCATCAGGGCCTCAGAGGGTTCATCAGGGCCTCAAAGGATCCATTAGGGCCTCAGAGGATCCATTAGGGCCTCAGAGGATCCATCGGGGCCTCAGAGGGTTCATTAGAGCCTTGGAGGGTCCCGTAGGGCCTCAGAGGATCCATTAGGGCCTCAGGGAATCCATTAGGGCTCCAGAGGGTTCATTAGCGGCTCAGAGGGTTCATTAGAGCTTCAGAGGGTTCATTAAGGCCTCGGAGGATCCATTAGGGCTGATATTTATCTCTCCTGATCCCAAACCCAGACGTGTGCAGCCAGGCCAGGAGGCAGAGGGAGAATCACCCTGCTCTGCTTCCCAGCATACAGAGGAAAAGCAATTGAATAAATATTAATAATGAAATTAATTTAATAAACAATAATAATAATAAAATTAATAAATAAAAGAATTAAAGCCTGGGCAGCTCAGGGCTCTGGACCCAGCAGCCTCGGAGGTTTCATTAGGGCCTCAGAGGATTCGATCAATTGGATCAGGAGAAATAAATAGAAATATTTATTTCTCCTGATCCAAACCCCAGATGTCTGCAGGAGGCAGAACCATCCTGCTTTTCTCTCCAGCACACAGAGGAAAAGCAGCTCTGCCCACCCAGAACTGCAGAACAGAAATAATTATCAGGAACAATTCGGGATTTCACAATCTGCTAAACCACTTTACCTGCCTGGTTGTGAACTCATTCAGATAACCTCAGGGTTTTTTTTGGTTCCCAAATATTGTAAATGTATATCTGAGTGTTGATTTATCTGTCTGGAAGCTGGGAAGAAAAATAAGGAGGGAATACCCTCGCATTCCAGAGTTCTAGAAATAAATCAGCCTGGATTTCACTCCAACTTCATGGTGTTTAATAAGTTATAAGAGTAGCTGTCCATTCATTGAGGAGCTTTCCTTCAAATTAATTATTACCGCTGGAAAACAGGCAGTGAAAACATTTTGAGTCATGAGCAAGTGTTGGTTCCCACAAAGGAAAGGGCATCTCCATCAGGAAAAGGAACTCAGGTCTAGAAAAGTGTTACTCTCAGAGCATTTTTATTTTGCATTTACTTATTTATTTTGGGTGATTGGGCACCACTTTGGCACTCAGAAAATCTCCCAGACTGGGCCAGGATCAGCTGATTTCACACAAACCACGGAACACTTCGATATTTGTGCAGCATTTCTTTGCCAGCCTTTCTTTCAGTGGGAAAAATGATCCAGTCCCATTGATATCATTTTGATTTCTTCATTATATAAAAAAAAGAAGGAAAAACGAGGGCTTCCAACCTTTAAACACAACCTAATTTTGGCGAATTTAGGTTATTCATTCCAAGCCTGTAATTCCCCTTCTTTACCAGTGACAAAATGTCAGCAGGAAATCTTTAAGGAGTAGGGATCACCCAAAAAGAAATTTGAAAAGAAACATGGAAAGATCAGAATTTTAAATGGGGAAAAAAACCCTCTGAACATATTCCAAACAACAATTCAATATTTTTCCTAACAATTTCTGTTTGTTCTTTTATTTTTTGTGTACCTGAGCATGGATTCCCAGGAATGAGACTCCCACTGATTTCCCCGAGTTCTGGATTCAATTCCTGGGCAAGATTTTGAGTCAGTGATGTCATGACACAAAGCTGGAGAGCCCATTCCTTTTCCCTGATGCAGCCAACCCATTATCCCAGACAAATGCAACATTTTTCCCATCTGAATAATTCCTATAGAAATTTGAGGAGCCCGATTTTTCTCTCCTTGTCGCTGACTGCATCTATTTGATGATATTTTCATATATTTCAGTTTGCAAGGGGAAAAATGGGCTGGAAAAGCGCAGACTCGGTTTTTTTCTTGTTTTTTAAATTTATTTTTTTTATGTTCCTGATATTTGTTTTTTGGAGAGACTGTCGAAAGCAGGATTTTGCCTGGTTTCCCGGAGAATTCCCCCGCTTTTTCACAGCTCGTTAAGCTCCGGGTTTTGTTTTGCTTGGGGCGGGCATCACAGCTCCAAAAATCAGCTGAGAAAACAAGGATGCTCCTTTTAGATGAGAGACACAAAATTGAGGAAAAAAGAAGGGAAAAAAAGGCAAAGCCGCTGTTTTCGGAGGCGGGAGCCGCTCCTGGAGGTGTCCTGGTTCTGGAGAACATCAACCCGAGCCCCGGCTCCGCTCCCCCAGGTCTCTGCCCCGCTCAATCCTGTCAGAAAATTCTCCAGCGAACATTTGTAATTGCAAGGAGAAAGAACACTGCTGTCTTTCTTCTTTTTTTTTATTTTTTTTTTTCTTCCCCCGACTTGACATCGATCAAATTTAGTTTAAGTGCTCCCCTGGGTCGGCCGAGTTGCTGAGCTATAAACTAAAAATAATTAAAATAAAATATTAAAAAAAGAAAAACCCTCAAGCCTGCTGGCCAGAAGGGTATGGCCGGGAGTGAGCAGCTCTCAGCCGTGGGTTTCAGAGGGCTGAGGCGGCTGAAATGAGGCAGGAAGGCTCAGTGCAGCGAAAAACTGAAATTCTGGGATATTGTGGTGCTACGGGCTTGATTCTTGCACTTCAGGTCAAAAGTGGGTTCTGTAACAGGCATTCAGAACCTATTTTTAAAAAAATATTTGTTTATTTAATATAAATTTTATAGCCAAAAAGAAAGGCAGAGAAATGTTTCTGTAACAGGCATCCAGGATCTATTTTAAATTATTTTTTTAATTATTTTTTTATTTAATGCCGCAGTTCATATAAATTTTATAGACAAAAAGAAAGGCAGAGAAATGTTTCTGTAACAGGCGTTCAGAATCTATTTTTTAAATTATTTTATTATTTAATGTTTCAGTTAATATAAATTTTATAGCCAAAAAAAAGGCAGAGGAAGGTGGAAGGAATAACCCTGTGTAACATCCCAGACAATTCAAACCTGGCCCTGACAACCCCTCCAAGTCCCTTCCTCATTCCAAAAACCAACTCTGCCAATTTATTGACCCCAGCGGATGGATCAGCCGTCCCCAAAATCGGGAATTCTGGTCACAATGACTTCAGGTTTGGCTGCAGCCGGCGCAGACAGACAGACAGACAGCGCGTTCCCAGACTGGTCACATCCATAAATGTCATAAAAAACATATTTGTGCTCTGACAAATCAAACCCTCCAGCGAGACAGCTCTAACCACAAAGGCATGAAGGAAAAATCGCCCAGCACGTGGCAGGGAATGATCAGAGAGGTGTTTGGACATTGGTGGAAGAAAAAAAAAACGAAATAAAACTTCTCCAGGCATGGCTGGAATATCGCATTTATTGTTTTGTGTTATTCTTATAGCGCGGAGAAACCACGGTGGGGAAGAGGGGAAAAAGAAAAGAAGAAATCAGTCAAAACACGGTTTGAAAGTTTGGTGTGAGTTGTTCCAGCGTGAGTAGAAACAGAAAAAAATGATGTCAAGGGTCACGTTCAGGGGATCTGAGGAGAATCCATCATTAAAAGGTGCCAAATGTGCAGGGAAAAATTTACCTGGGTTGTCTAAATGAGTCCATTTACACTCAATGATTTGCATCTCATTATGCAAATCCTCTGTGCTTTATAGCTATTTTTACACCTAATTAAAAAAAAACATAGATTTATCTCTTCTTTTTCATGTTATCATTGCTGGACACTCCTGGAAAATTAAAACTTTTAGGAAAAAATATTTGCATTTTCAATACTTTTATATTTCTTCCAAAAGCTGGTAATTCTTGTTTCTGGTCGGATAAAACAGGATTCTCCATTTGCTGATGGCAAAGCCAAAAACCAGAGAGGATTGTCTGCACTTAACCTTTCCAAAAAGAGAAAACGGATCATTTCAAGCCCTCCAAAACAGGAATAATTTTATTTTATTTTTTTTTTTTGGAAGTGTGGCCCTGCAACTCGCTCTAAATCAAAACCAGATCCAGCATCGTTGTTCTGCTCTTGTCAGAAATGCTGAATAACGCCCTGCCCGGGACGGCCACCTCCGGGAGGGCTGAAATCCTTGGGAAAATCCATCCTGGAGGGGATGCCCTGGATGCCCCCGGATGCCTTGGTCCATGGTTAATCCAGAATTTGGGAATGAAAAACGCTCCAGAGCTCAGGCTGGAGGTGGTTGAGAGTTTTCCAAGGAGCTTTTTTGGCGGAATGTCCCAGAATGGTCAATTTGTTGAAAGCGAAACCGTTCACAAGGGAAGGTCTGTCTGAACAAAGCTCCGAGGGAAGAGCGAACAGCAGAAAAAGACACAAAAATTAATAATAATAATTTTAAAAAAGGGAATAAAGAGTGGTTACAGAAACTGCCCCTGTGCAATAATCCTGGGGGGAAATTCAGGGGTCTGGCTGGACGTGGCTCTCGCTTTTCTCACTGCAACAGCAATCGATGCAGAACGTTTTTAGAATTAAATTAAAAAGCCCAGGTGGAATAGAGCAACAGAAAGGACATTTGTTCTGTCTGATCTCCACAAATGAACCATTCCTGGGCTCTTTGAAATCATGATTTTTGACCCACATTTAGTTCTCATTGCCAAGAAGTGCTAAAACACTGAATAAATTTGGGTTGATTGGAAATTCCTCATTCAGCCACTAGGATGTGATTAAACAACTGGTACCTGCAGGAAATTCTCTGTCGAACCCATTTTTACTGGAAAATTGCTCCCTTTTTGAGCCACTTTTTCATAAAATCTGCCTGATTTTAGGGTTTGCTTCTCAAAAAAACCAAACACGACAAACCCAAATTATTTCTTTTAGACACAACCAGGAAAAAGAAACAATTTTGTACCAGAACTTATAAAAGCTGCCTCGATGATGGATTTCCTGAGTGAGTTACCTTAGAAAACGGTAAAATGACTTTAAAATATAAATATAAATAAAATGATTTGGTTTTCCGTGAGCAGAGGCTGCAGTTTCACCTTTTTTATGGGCACAGCAGAAAGTTTGTGGTGCAGTCACGCCACGCTCGGGAATTACAACCTGGCTGTCCCTTGGAACTCGTTTTTGTGAGATTTTTTCTGTCGTCTGGGACTCTGCCTTCCAGTCCTGCGAGGAGAAGGGGGGGAAAAAAAGCAGGATGAAGGGAATACCTGATAAAATCAGATTTGATGCAAGTGCAGCTCTCCAGGATCATTCCTTAGATCTGGTTTCTGATCTGGTGGAGGTTGAATTTTGGCCCTGATGAAATCAGGGAGTGCAGGCCCAGGAGTGAAAGGGTTGATGCTGCAAGATGGGAGCCTGGACATCTTCGGGGGACACGCAGAAATAAGATTGCACAGGCCATGAAAGCTATAAAATTCATATTAACTGCGGCATTAAATAATAAATTAATTTTTAAAATTAGATTCTGAACGCCTGCTACAGAAACCTTTCTCTGCCTTTCCTTTTGGCTATAAAATTTATATTAACTACAGTATTAAATAATAAAATAATTTTAAAAAATAGATTCTGAATGCCTGCTACAGAACCCACTTTTGTCCTGACGTGCAAGAATTAAGCCTGCTGGACACCTAGAAAAAAATCAAATAACCTGAAAACTGCAAATTCAGACTTCTTAATGAGCTGGAAGCATCCACAGCCAGGTCTGGGAGGAGTTTAACCCCCGGATCAAAACGGGCTTGAAGTTCTTAATTCCAGAGGGAGCATTGCTGGCTGCTGTCACCAATGTGGTGTTTGAGCACCTGGATGTTGTCACCTCCACATTGTGGTGTTTTCCCTTTTTTTATTTCACACCCTGTGGAGGGAAATTGAGGAATTATTATCCCTGTGCATCCAGGTGCAAAAGGAGAGGCAGATTTTAGGGTGAAACGCTCAATTTCCTTTCACCCCAATATTCCTTTTCCCCCTGTTCTTCCCTTGCCCACAGCCAGGAGCAAACAGCCAGAAAAGCAAGGAAAAGAGAGAAATGCGCTGCCTGCATTGGAAAAGTCATCTTTTCCCAGGAGCAGCGTAATAACCTTAATGGAAGGGAGAAGGGGAAAGAGGAAATGTTTCGCTAACGTGGAGAATTTCTGGCCTGGGTTCTTTCTGAGGCCTGTTTGTCAGGGGGAAAAGGAAATTGGTGGCTGGATGAAATATGAGCTGATGCAGCTGCAATGCCTTTAAATACAAGCTTTTTTAGGCACACTGGTGCTTCAGTTTGGGGATAGAAGCAGATGCTGAATGCCTTTCCCGGCTTCACATGGGGCCTTTGCGTGCTGTGGTTTCAAGGCCAGTGTTCAGGTGATAAAAAAAAAAAGGGAGGAAAAAAAAAAAAAAGGAGGGGGGGAATGAAATGTCATTTTTGGAGAGGCAAAAAATACTTCAGGCCCTTTGGCGTGAGTCATAAAGGGCTTTTTGTGCACGGGCAGTCAGTGCAGTGTCAAGAGAAATCACTTGCACAAGGTGGAGTAACACTATCTGAAATTAAATCCTGGCCTCCATCTACGAGTAACACTTGAAGGTTCAAAAAAACTCCCTAAAAATAAAAGCTTTTTCTTCTCAAGAAAGTCAGGAGAACCAAGAGACGCCCCCTCCATTTCTCCAAAAACATCCCCCAGTGTGGTGTTCTTGCCATCCATAGTGTAGCAGGCCCGAGCATGGGGTAATGAGCAGCGTTCGTCAGGCAGCCCTAATTAGCAGCATTCATCAGCCCTAACGAGCACGTTTGTACAGTGGGGTGAAGCTGGCTGGGGGCTCGGGGCTGTTCTGATCTCCCAGGGCCAGAGCTGCAGAGGTGGAACTCTCGGAGCCCTGTTTGCCCTGGGCTTCCTCAGCATGAAGGGGCCTTCGAGTGGGAACGTAGGGAAGGAATATTCCAAGGCAGGGAGGGAAAATTTTGAGGCAAGAAGGGAATATTCCAAGGCAGGGAGGGAATATTCTGAGGCAGGGAGGGAATATTTTGAAGCAAGGAGGGAATATTTTGAGGCAGGGAGGGAATATTCCAAGGCAGGGAGGGAATATTTGCAGGGAGTGTGCAGGGAGTGAATATTCTGAGGCAGGGAGGGAATATTTGCAAGGAGAGTGCAGGGAGGAATCGTTCGAGGTAGGGAGCATGCAGGAGGGAATATTCTGGGGCAGGAAGGGAGTATTTCAAGGCAGGGAGGGAATATTTGCAGGGAGTGTGCAGGGAGTGAATATTCTGAGGCAGGGAGGGAATATTTTGAAGCAAGGAGGGAATATTTCGAGGCAGGGAGGGAATATTCTGAGGCAGGGAGGGAATATTTTGAAGCAAGGAGGGAATATTTCGAGGCAGGGAGGGAATATTCTGAGGCGGGGAGTGTGCAGGAGGGAATATATCGAGGCAAGGAGGGAATATTTCAAGGCAGGGAGGCAATATTTTGGGGCAGGGAGCATGCAGGGAGGGAATATTCTGACGCAGGGAGGGAATATTCCAAGGCAGGGAGCGTGCAGGAGGGAATATTTCGATTCAGGGAGGGAATATTCCGAGGCAGGGAGGAATATTTCAATGCAAGGAGGGAATATTTCGAGGCAGGGAACGTGTGGAGCTCCCCTCCTCGCACCTTCTCAGAACAAGCCCCTCACTGTTCCCTGCGAGGGGGAAATGCCAGATGTGGCTCCAGCCCGAGGTGCAGGAGAAAGGTCCCGGCTCTCAGCCCTCTTGAAGCCCTTCCACAGCTCTAGGACCTAAATAATTAATTAGGAGGGGTTTTTTTTAAAATCTGAATTTGCTTTTTATTCCTGCTCCTGAAGGCGCCGTTTCTCACTCTTTCTCCATTTAAAAGTCACCTCGAGTTGCTTGTCCAAGGTGGAAGCTGTGCTGAAATGCTCTGGAGATGTCGTTGAAATATAAATAGAAAATAAACGATTAAAAATAGTTTGTCCCCTTGAATGGCTGCTTCAGAATTTAAGGATTATTCCTGACTTAGGAGACCTCCTTGGCTCTCTCCTGGTGAGATATTTAATTTATTTTTAAATGCCAGCCCATGTTCCTCGCTCCTAAGGAAATTAAGGCACATTAAACACACCACAAAATCTGATTTTTTATCCAAAGACAGTCACGGGGTTTTCTGTGACAATATTTATGAAGTAAGACTCTCATCCAGTCCCTCAAAATCCCCGAAGAAAATGTCTCTCATTATTTATACCTGTTCCTCTGCCAAACAAAGACCTTCCAGGCCACAGAACAATCTCCCAAAAGATGTGGTGGAAACCTGCTTTGGCCGGTGGAGCTGCACTGATTAACCGAGGCGCTTGTCATTTTTAGAACGAATTATTTTTAACAAGAAAAGTCTTTTTAACCCTCCAAAACCTTCAATACTTTCTTTCTTTCCACATTTTCATAATTTCATTGGAAGGGTTCTGCTGTAACTCGCTTACCAAAAATACCCCAAATATTGTGTTTTAATCCAATAACCGAACGAGCGCGAATCCGTTTCAGAGCATTATGAATTTTGAAAGGATCTATTTTGACCTCGGAATATTGAAACTCGGGGTAATTGCAAACACAGGTTCTCAACAATCAAGTTTATTTTCTCTGCAGCAAACCCCACCCGTGTGCCTGCAGGGAACGGCCGCATTTGCCAAATCCAACGTTTGGTGCCCAGAAGGAGCGGGATGGATAAATAGAAAGTGGGAGCTTTTGGAGACACAAAATTTCTGTAATTTCAAGCCTCCCAGCCGGTGGCAACAATTGTCCGTGTCCTGTGGGGTGTCAGTTTTCCCTCTTCTCTTTATTTGGCCCATCAAGTCCCAGTTTGAAATTTTGATTTTTTCTTCCTCCCTCTCCCATCTTACGTGGAGCTGTGGTCGTCCTGGGAAGCTGCAGGATGCTGCCCACTAATCCCATGCTGCAGGGGGATAAGAAACAAAAAAAAAGGAGAAAAATTTTTTAAAAAAAGGAAATTTAAAAAAAAGGGAAATTTTAAAAAAAGGAAATTAAAAAAAAGGGTTTTCCTAAATGATATCCCCAATTACACATTATTTCACTGGACAAACAAAACCCCCTTTGTGGTGGGCAGAGGGAATGGTGCACATCGTAATTTTGACAGCGAGTTTGAGGCCGAACTGGCTCTTGAAACAATTTCCCTGTGTCCGCTGAGCTGTTCCCGTTCAGCGCGAGCACATGGCAAACACAGCGACGGCGCTGGCCAATGCCAGGGCATGACCAAAATCTGCAATAATGTTGTTTACTCGCAGCAGCTCCGCGAGGAAGAATGTGGCCTCATGCACTGAAACGACCTCGGAGCAGTCACACTTTTGCTTTGTCAATAATTTTCCCCAACACTCATTTTCCTTTCGAAACACGAGGAGAAATCCCGAGGGAATTCTCTCCGTGACGTTGCTGGGAGTGGAGGGAGGCAGCAGACAAACGAAGCTTTAGGAGCACCCTTGGCTTGAGCTCCTTTTGTTGTCAGTGCTGATAAAAATCAGATTGTTCTGAAGTCTTTACGCTCCGAGCTGTGCCAGCTTCCTTCTCCTGCGGAATTGGCCTTTCCTGAGCGCTGCCAGGAAGGAACAAATCCCAGCATCTCTGAAATGAATTCCTGTGGAGTCTGACAGTGCGAGGCTGAGGTGTTGGGCGCTCCTCTGCAGGAGGCTGCAACACTCCTGCTCAGGGGGGTTTCTCCACATTTTTATTGGGCACTGAAGCTGCCCCAAAGCTGAGGAATTGCAGGACAGGGCAGCCTTTGAAATGCTGGGGAATAAACAAACTCCAGTGGTGCTCGCAGGGAAAACATCCCTCGTCCCAAATCAGAGTTCCAGCAGCAGGAGAGTCCTCATTGCACCTGGGTTTGAAACATCAGGAAAGGAGAGGCACAGCCTGAAGGGATGGGATCTCCCAAAAAATCACCGGTGGGGACAGGAGTCAGGGAATTTGAGTGACTTTTGGTGATTCATTGAATCTGCAGGTAAGACTGCAAAAACTGACACCACAAATGCTCAGGAGATTCCGTGGAAATGACAACGCACAAAGTGGTTCATGGAAATGACAATGCACAAAGTGGTTTCCCAGTGGCCTAAAAAGCACCTGGACATGGATTCCAAGCATCAAAGAGTCTGTGAGGAGCTGAACTCCAGGCACTGAGGACAAAACTTTGCAGCTGAGAGCACATTGCTTAAAATCAACATCACCTCTGCTGCAGGCGGTGTTTGCACAAGGCTGAGGCAGGAGAACCCGTTGCTGGAGCCATAAATATTTATTTATGAAGGAAGAGAACGTCACTAATTTACTATTCCTCCCTTTTACGGTTCCCAATTCGTGGTGTCCTCTCCCGCTTCTGAGTCATCACAGCCACCAAACAAACCTGATAAAAATTGGAGAAACCAATAAAGGCGGTAACCAAACAGAAATATTTTCCCAGCAGTTAATTACAGTCAGGTCACAGGCTCACCCCACTCAGTAGCTCGTGGAATGGGCAATGAGCTCACCAGGTGCTCAAGCACTGGATGGATGAGAGAAGGAATCAGGGATGGAATCCTCCAGGGGATGAAATCTTTGGGATTTACTGCCTGAGGCTCAGCCTGAGCCGTGATTGTCTCTGGGAGGTGGCAGAGCTGGGGTCTGACTGGAAAACAGAGCATCCACAAATGCTGGGAGCTGATTTTGACCTAGGAAAAGGGAGGTGCCACACGAGCATGGAAACATCCCACGGGAATCAAGGGTTTAGCCTCCAGCAGGTCCACACCTTAAAAAAAAAAAAAAATCAGCTGAAAATAGACATTTACCAATTTGCCTGAAGCAGAATTTATAAATCTTTGCAGGAATGGGGAGAGGCATCCGTGTTTGTGGGCAAAGATATTCACAAGAGCAAAATCCCAAAATGAAGGAAGCCACTGAAATCTGCTCATTTCAATGGGATTTGGGCCACTCTGGCAGGTACCAGGAGCTAAATCCCAGTGAGCAGAGGCTGCTGGAGGCTCTGGAGCATGGCAGGATCCACATCCCACCCATCTGCTCCTCCTGGATCCAACCCAAACGCAGAGATTTCCACCCCCAGCCCTCTCAAGGATTGCTCAAGGTTTAGTTTTGATTTCCGCACGTGATTCGTGCCTGGCTGGGACAGGGCCGCTGCTAATAACAGAACTGCAGGCATCAGCAGGGATCGTGGCCCTTCTTTTCCTTTGGGGTTTTTCTTCCTACTTTTCTCTTTTATTTTTTTTTCCTTTCCTGAATACACATTATTTAAAGCACAAGATTCTCTTATTTTCGGGAGGTGCACACTTTACTGACATCAGCTTCTCTATTCTTTTAGCTTAGGCTTCTACAATAGTGGGTTTTGTGTTTCCATTAGTCAGGTCTTGCTCTGTTTTTATTTTTCTCTTGGAAATCCAAGGGTTTGCAGCAAAGGGAGGTTTCCAGCAATTCTAAAAGCTCACGTTTGAAAGCTCAACCACACTCTGTTCACTTGGGTTTAAGATTAATTCCTCTGAATTCACCGTTTTCTCTTTCAACTTTTAACCCAAGATCCTTCTTTCACTTCTCTGGTTGAGTCCAAGAGGATTTAAATTTTGTCCTCAGCTAAGAAAACCCCAATTTTACCAGGAAAAACATTCTAAAAAACAAGGGATAAAGGGGGATCTGATTCACCTCTTAACAAAATATGTGAGTAAATAAATAACACCGGTGAAATTAATAAATGTGACAGAAAAATGTATCAAAGAATTGGTTCTCTATCACTCTGTGGTTATGCAGATTAAACATTTAATTTTTCCAGAAAGGTCAGTGGAGTGATTCCCAGTCTCTGCTTTCACATGGCTTTGCAGCTTTTCGTCCAGCTCTGCGGAGAAGCAGAGGTGCTGAAACACAGGAAGATAGGAAATCCTCTGCGTGTCACTTTTCCTCCTGGCAAGAGGAAATCAGGGAAATCTTGCAAGAAGTCCCATTCCCAGGAGCCTTTCAGCTCCGTTGTTCAGCCCAAATCATCCTGGCTGGTTCAGATAAGGTTACTTTGGCCATTTACCCATTGTGAAGTCAATTATCAAGAGTCTTCAGGCTTGTCCATCGTTAACAAAGGTTGGAAAATCCACTCTTTCCCATGCCAGGGTTAAGAAAACAACGTGAAAATCTATTTCAGGATCTAAGGGATGCACAGCTCAGCACCACGAGCTCTCTTGTACAAAGAGAAGAAGTTTCTCTGCAGTTTTTCTGCTTTTCCACGCATTTGGTGTGGGAGCTGTGGAAATTACAAGGAAAATGCTTTCAGTAAGACATTCTGAAATCTTTAAAAAATGAACATTTTTAAGTGGGTGATTTTTCTCCTTGCTCTGTTTAAATTGACCCCGGTGCCTTCCTTAGGGCTGCGCTCAGATGGACGGGCTGTGCTCCTCCTCCTAGGCTGTGAATTCCCAGCCTTGCTGGTGAGAAATCCTAGAGCCAGAGAAGGGAATCACTGCTGGAGGGAAGAGAATTCCTCAGAGTCCTTCAAATCCTTCTGGACAGTCTGAGCTGTCCCTCCAGCTGCTCCTGACACCAGCCTGAGCTCCTACATCATCACCCATGCCTTGGCTGAAGGTCCAAAAAGAGGGATCAGGGCAGGGAACTGAGCTCCCCCAGCCCTGCCCGTAGCCCCGTGGAAATACCAGCACGAGGTTTGCAGCACCACTGGGTGATTCCTCATTGCTCTCCTGCAGCTCTGCCCTCAGCCGCTCTTTGTTCATTGTGGGCCCTTCCAGTCCTTGCACTGCCAACGCCCGCCCCGTTACCGCGGCGTTGCTGGGATTTCTGGGCTGGGCATGGCTGGCGCTGGGTTATGACAGCTGGGACCAGATTAGGCTGCAGATCAACCTGCTCCAGAGCCTGGAACGTTTTCAGGTCTCTCTGGAGCTGAGAATGAGGTTTAGGCTGAGGAAGTCCCAGAGGAGAAAGAAAGGGAGGAACGTGGTGCTTCCCCATCCTGATAAATGGCAGGAGAAAGCTCCTCCTCAGGAAGCAGAGGTGGAAAATAGAAGGTGTTGGATGGAGGTGGAAGCACAGGGCTCCTTCTCTCCAAACGAGAAGCTCCCAGCCTGAGGGAAAACACACTCACACTTTCCAGTTCGCATCTCATTTCAGACATAATTTATGAGATCAAAACACCTCGGCCATCAAAAGTAGGCACTTCTTGCACGTTCCTGATTTTCTTCCACTTCGCTGAAAGCAGCCGGGGAGACGCTCAGTCAGCCCCTTTCCACACGCCAGAAATCCCAGCTCCACACAGCAGAAACTTCTCTGAGTTAGCGCAAAAACCTTCTCTGGTTCGCCAGCTCCGAAGCGAATTCCTTTATTTTTGCCGAGTAATTATCTCTGTGTTTGTCCAGGGGAATATCCCGTATCTCCCCGCTCACGGAAAGGCGCTGACCTCTGAACGAACCAAAAATAGCCCGGCCATAATTCCAACAAGCTGCTCCAGATCTGCTTTGAAGGCTCCGTTGGATCCGATCGCGTCTCACCGTGACCAAGCAGAGAGGGCTGAGGTGTGGAGCGTTTCCCAGCGGGAAAATCGAGCGTTTCCCAGCGGGAAATTTGAGCACTTGCTGGGCAGGAGCAAGGAGAGGAGGGCTGAGGGTGCTCCCCCATCAGCCATCCCGAGCTCATTCTGTCGTTCGGCGCTCACATCCAGGGAATTGTTCCAATCCCGTTGTGGTCGGGGGAAATATGCTCCGGATAATTCACTGCAGCCTCCTCCCTGTGCACTCCACTGCGTGGAGCAGGGCCTTAATTGCTTTTTTTTTTTTTTCCCTCTTTCTCTTCTTGCTCAAGTGAATTAATTCAGAAACATGATACAAGCTAATGATAAAACCCTTCACGAAACCGCTGATGGCTGCGTGCAGCCTGCCTGGGACAGACAAATTAACCTGGAATGCTCTATGCTTCTCTAAGGGCTCTAAATTGTGCAGCAATACAGCACAGAGATAAATGATTTCATGGCCAAAGCCTCTGCATTAACCCTTCCAAAGGGCAGCAGAGTGATCGAAAGATCTGGGTTCTCTTCCAAGCTCTGAAGTTGAATTTCTGCTCAGCCAGCACTGGGAATTCGGCCTCGGTGAATCCCAGCTCCTTCCTCCTCCTCTCTCTGCCGTCTCCGTGCTCCTGCTCTGCCTCTGAACAATGAGCTCCAACCTTATTCCTAACCTATATTTTAATTATCGTGTAAATAACCCAGCTTTGATCTCAGCAATTATTTCAGATGCTCTTGTAATAATTAATTAATTAAAAATAGCTTGAGTGAGGTTTTGACTGCCATCTTCCCCAAATCCTTCTGCCTAACCTTCCCAACCTGCTTTGGGAATATCCCAAGGCACCGAGTGCCCAAGATTAACCATAAACTTCGCGATATTTTTTTTCCACAAGATTTAAAAGTGTTCCCCTTAAAGGCAACGCTTTATTTTTTTTTCCTTTAATGGGCGAGCAGCCTCATTAGTACCAGGTGATTCGTTTAAAGCACAATTACACAGGGAATTCGGCTAATTGATTGGATAACCCTCGATGCCTCTGGAAAAACACAACCCTCCAACCTGAAGTGCTTGGGCTTAGTGGTAGCCGTGTAGCGCGAAGTTTTCTTTGAAAGCAAACGTTGAGGTTAATGGGATCCATATGATATAAATTCCTAATAACTTTTCCATGGGTGGGCTTATCGAGGTGCTTATCATAACACCCGTCGGGCCCTTTCAAAGGAGCTTTCTTCTGAAACCTTCTGAAGACTTTTCTCTCACCCCCAGATCTGTAGAAAACTCCGCTCTGCTCTCCATTGAGGAAATATTTGAGCTCCCTCTCCGGCCCTATTCAAAGGGATTCTTTTCCAGAGGGGTGTTTATTAACCCTTTGCTGCCAGGACAAAACGTTTAAGAGGTGTGAGGTTCTGGGGAGAGGAAAATCTCTGAGCAGGAAGGGTTGTGATGCTGCTGCTCCAGGAGGTCATATTGATGGATAAAAGTGGTTGGACTGAACCTGTTTCTGGTCTGGACACCAAAAGAAGAACTCGAAGTTAATTTGGGCTCACTGAAACCCAGGGAAGTCAAAGGCAACCTGTGTGGGTTTAATCAGATCCACAGAGGCTCAAACCACTCTTTATAATCACCGAGAGGAATAAATGACAACAAACATCCCCCAAAGAGGCTTCAGGATGTTTAGGAATCAGGGCCACCTGCACTGTTTGAAGATAAAATTTTCTACACAGAACTAAATCATCTTGGAAGCAAGCAGAGAAGCTGTTGCTATAATTTCCCCCCCTTTTTTTTTTTTGTTTTAATTAAATCCATTTACATCTGCCAAAAACATGTTAGGGGAAACTTAACTCTTCTCTGGTCTTCCTGAATTATACTAACGTTGAGTTTATATTTTGGGGGACGAATGAATTCTGCTACAAGTGGAAGGTTTCATATAAGGAGATAAAGACTTTCTGATTCTTTTTCAATAGTATTTAACCAATTGTTTAAAAATTCTTCCTCCTTGGCAGAGAAAGTCATTGCAGTAATTTAATTATTGTGTGATCGGCCAGCGGTGGGAGTCTGTTGAATCAGGGTGTGAGCAGCCCCCCGTTAAATTCCCATCTCCCCACTCTCGCTGTTTTATGGTGCAGTGGGAGTGATCCCGGCTCCGAGGGGTTGGTTCCCCTCCCCACAGCTGCACTCTGCTCACCCTCTCCCAGGGACGGCTCTCCGAGGCCAAGGGTTGAGTTTCCTCCCAAGGATTAAGGGGAGGCTCATGTCAACAAGGTGGTCGTGGAGATAGAGACGGAGCAGGAAGGACTCGTCAGGCCAAGGGAGAAGGATCCAACAGTTCCAAGGCAGCAGATTAATCCCGATAATGCGGTGTTGGGCCGCTCCTTTCCCCCCGGCTGGGTCAAGTTCCCTTAGCAACCGCAGAGCCTGTCATTAATAAAATTAAAAAACTCCATCGTAATTCCCAACCCCTGTGCCCTTTTCAGAGGCGAAAAGACAAATTGAATATAAAATGAAAGCCTTGATTTTTTTGCCTTTTCAAGCCTTTTCTCCCTTTCCCACTTTCCCGCCCGTGATTCTGACCTTATTCCGGCCACAGCCATCCCGGGAACACGCGGAACAGATGGACCCGATTGTCCTGGGGAGTGAGGAGGGCACAGGGACACCATTCCCACTGACCTCTCCCTGCCAGGGCTGGGCTGCATGATGCCTGATGGTTTTTCATCTTTTCTTTTTTGTACCCTTTTTATACATTTTAATCCCCTTTTTATACATTTTTATCCCCTTTCCCTCTCCTTATCCCCTTTCCCTTTCCTTGTCCCTCAGCCCTACATGTGGAGAACCCTTGGGGGCTGAGATTGAGCTCAGCTTGGGGCTTCTCTGAGGGGAGCAGACGGAACATCCCGAGTGTCTCCAAAGCAGAGGCTCCAGCCTTGCCCGGAGCCTCCTCTCTGCAACAGGTTTGTTCAGCTGGGCTGGAGTCTCCCTTGGGGGGGTCATTAGAACGGGGGACAGTTCCCTCATTTGTTCCGTTTCTCATTGGGGATTTGAGGTCGATCTGCTCATTGCTGAGCTCCATCCAATTGGATCCGCGTTGGACCCGGGGGTGCTGCTCGGCTGTTCCCACCTGGGCCGAGTTGTGCCCCTGGGATCCCATTAACCCAAGGAAATTCCCTTTTCCTGGGGCTGCCCCTGATTTTTCCCAGCCCTTCAGGCATCAGCATGAGGGGCAGCATCTGCACAGCCCTACCTGGGCCGGGCTGGGCTGCAGCAGCTTCATCTCCATCCTCACCTGATATTCCAATCATTGTCACCAGCCCAGCTGCCTTCCAGGGTTTTGTCTTTGGAACAGAAAAAAAAAAAAAAAAAATGGCCTTTTTATTCCTAACTGAGTTTTTTGGCTAAAATTTGTATTTCTGCTAAGATGATTTAGTTGCTGTGGTCTGTGGAGAAGGATTGGTTGGAAACCAAAGGGGAGAAAAATATGGATATACCTGGAGATGCTTCAGCTTTCAGAAACCAGGAGTAACTGAAGGAGAGCTGTTAAAAATGGGGAAAGTGTTCCGTTTGGGGGCTTTGTCAGTAAACAAGAATTCTGGGGAATTCTGGGGCTTTTCAGCTGCTCACAAAAACGGAGAACTCCCACACTCCAACCACCTCTTTTTCATGTTCCTCTGGTCATATAACACCGGGTTTCCATTTGCTGGGAATAAAGGAGGGAGCCGTGGGGTATCCCCGCTCTCTTTATTCACGCAAATATCGCCATTAAAGTCCACAGGAGTTCTCGCACCCCGTGGGCAGGTGCTGACCCCAATTGTTTTAACAGTTCTTTTCGTTCACACCTCATATTCCAGCTAAGGAGTCTTATGGGGCTTGACAGAAGGCTTAAAATCACCAGCCTGCCCAATGATGGAATTGATATTTTGAATTTATGCCGCTTGGTTGACTTAAAAGAGTAGAAAATAACACGAGAAATTCAGTGTTGAGGGTGAACAGACGGCTGAAGTTTGGTGAGTTGGGTTTATACCATCACATACTTCTTGAGAAACCATAATCAAAGTCCAAAATGTCCCATATTTTAGGGCCTTTTCTTACATTTTCTTACATTTTCTTACATTTAGGGAGTTTTCTTACATTTTCTGCTGGTTTAAAGCCCAAAACCAAAGCAGGTTCTTGATCGGATGAACCCTAAAATTAAAACTACTTTGAGATCTGTAACCTCACTCCAGGGAAACCAAAGTTTCTTCTACAACTCCAACAAATTTCCTCTCCTCCCTCCAACCTCTCCTCCATCCCATAATAGCCTCAACGTTTCTAAATCAGGCCTCCACATCTGCGATATATTACGTGCATAATTCGCGCTTAATTACCAACCACATTGATTAAACCGTTGCGCGACAATTAAGCCTAATTAGGTTTTTTCGCCCGTTGCCCCATTTCGCTGAGCGTCTTCTCAGCTCCCATCGCGGCCTGGCTGGAGATGTTTAACTCCAAGTGGGAATTCAGCAATTCCAGGTGAAAAAGCCGGGAATTTCCAGGTGTCAGTCTGTTATTCCCAATGGTTTCCATGTGCGCGGCAGCGAATGTTCAATTCCGGGCTATAAATAGGTGACCGGGCTGCCCCTCCACGACACCGGGCAGCTGTGATTTTGCTGTGATTATTCAGAGTTAAGCTGTGAAATTCAAAGTTTGTTGAATTTTCATGATGATTTCAAGATATTCTTTTCCTCAAGCACAGAGTTGAAGCTGCTGTTAAAAAAAAAAACTCAGAATTATACAAATTTTAGCTAATAATGAAAATGAAGAAACCTAATGAGATACAAATACTGACAAACTGGGAGTTACATTTCATTTTTTCCCAAAATTAGTGAAGTTGAGTATTTCTATATTTATGGGTTTAGGGGGATGGATCCTTTTTCTCCAGAAAAAGCAACACCAAAATATTTGATTGGAAGTGGTTTCTCTGTCAGCTACTGTGACCTTCGAGATGATCTCTGTAAGAAATAACAAAATTAAACGTCACTTTATTAAAGTATAGTTTTACTGGGGCTGGGCTTAGGGAAAAACTGTAAATGAAAAAAAAAAGATAAAATAGATTCTTGAATTTGTAGTTCACTCTCTGCTCAAAGAAAACAAATTAAAAATGATTCACGGTCACTGTTGAATTTCAGTGCTGTTAATGGGATGTTTGTAACTAAAATCACCCAAATTCACTGATATCTGAATTTTCCCCTGCTCTTCTGAGTATTGTTTTCCTCACAGTTATAAACTTAGTTAATCCTTACCAAAACTTCTGCATCTTTGCTTAATATCCCCTCTACTTTTCTAATTTCTGAGGACTTTTTTATCTTTAATTCACATCCTGAAAAAAGAATTATCTGTAAGCCTGAATATTGCAGTAAGATAAATATATTTGTCATCTAGATAATAACATGGCAGTGGCACAGACTGTATTTTGAATTAAATTTGAATTAATTTTGATTTAAACCTGTTTAATTTACCAGGTTGTCCTCTTTTTTTCAGGTGGGAGTACTCAATTAATTCTATTAAATTTCTGAAGAAATATTTCTATTTTGGGGGAGGAATGAATTCTGCTACAAGTGGAAGGTTTCATATGAGCAGATAAAGAATTTTTGGATTTTTTTTTCAATAGCATTTAACCAATCGTTTAAAAATTCTTCTTCCTTGGCAGAGAAAGTCACTGCAGTATTTTGATTATTGTCTGATCCGCCAGTGGTGGGAGTCTGTTGAATAAATTCACAGGACAATGCTTTTGGCAGATTTTTGCAGTAAATGATTGGACTCCAGTGATATTCATCTCTTTCCCAGCTGATAGTATTGCTTTGGGAATCTGCCCATCCATTCCAGCGGAGAAGAGATTCCTGGGAAATCTCTCCAATAATCGTTTCGAGGAAGAAATATTTTCCTTCAATCCCGAGGCTGTGGAATCTGTCAGGAAAGCTCCACCAGGGAAGCTCAGCACTTGTACACAGTGCCTCAAATAAATAAAAAATTATTTTAATTTTGCCTCTTTTATTTTTCCCTCTGATGAGTTATAAATAATAAAATCAGCAGCAGGATTTAACTGAGCAGCTGGAAATCCAAATTTTCCCTTGGACACCCACCCTGCCCTTCCAAGGCCTGCTTGTTTCCCTCTCCCCTTGCAGCCCATTTTTTTTAATTTTTTTTTTTTTCATTATTTTTTTCGCCTTCCTTTTTCTCCCCACACTCGCCCAGTGACCCAAAGCAGTTTAGCAGACATGGCCAAGCCAGGAATTAGGGAAGTGTGGCTGTGGCTCTGCTGGTTTGTACCCCCTGTTTTGTCAAATTGGGTTTTCTCACTACAAAATTTCTTCTTTTTGAGAAGGTGGAGGACAAGGAACTGCTTTTTTTGTCTGTTTTTGTTTTTTTTTTCTTAAAGATGTGCCTCTGGGCACCTCACACGCATAAAATAATTCCTCAAATTTAAACACACGCTGTGCCAAATATAACCCAAATCTGAAAGCT
Organism: Pomatostomus ruficeps; assembly: GCA_013400735.1. Taxonomy (NCBI): domain Eukaryota; kingdom Metazoa; phylum Chordata; class Aves; order Passeriformes; family Timaliidae; genus Pomatostomus; species Pomatostomus ruficeps. Next base: position 73,929 of record VYZT01004743.1, on the reverse strand, counting down.
TTCTCCATCACCGCAGTCGAGGTCTGGATCCAGGGGAAATTCCTGCAGGTGGAATTCATCTCTGAAATAAATCCATACCTGGGAGACAACCAGGATCAGGCTGTTTGAGCTCCCTCCTTCGTGCCACCTTCCAAAAGGACAAAAATCCATCTTTTGTGCGCTCAGGGAGAGAGGAGCTCACAAAACGCTGGAGGTTTGTTTGATTAGGTGGCCTCACCGCTCATTTCGGGAGGGTTGCTGGCAAATCCCCCAGCCTGCTGCCAGGGCTGATGGTAAAATCTGTTTCCACATTTCTCGTGGGGGAAAAAAAAAAAAAGAAAAAAAAAAAAGAGGGGAAAAAAAGGTTATCCCTCACCCTTCCCAGCAAGCCAGGAAAGCTGGGAGCTGAAGCGGTGGCTTAATGCCCAGACGGAGAGGAACTGAAATAAATACGAGCAAGGTTAAGAATTTTCTTTATTGAGAGCACCTGCTCCAGTTTTATGCGTAGGGTTGCTCAAAAAATTCCTTCGTTGCGGTGTGTGGGAGTTCAGTGAAGCCTCTGGTGCTGAGGAGCCCAAAGTCCTTTGGATTTCTCCAGGGAAAGGCTTCTCCAGGGGAATTCTGAGTCCAAAGGGAAGGGAACACCAGAGTTCCCAGGGACAGGTGCAGGGGGCGTGAAAAAACGAATTGGCAAATCCTCTCCACTTGGGAATGTTCCTGAAAAATGGCAAATTCTGCAACTTTTCCCAGAGAGCTGCACATGTATCAGCCCCTGGTACCTGCTCAATCCCATTCTCATTAAGAATGTGCCAGAAGAACTAATTATAATCTTAATTTGTGACGTATCAAACATTTGTGGTCACTTTGACGGGAGGCAGACAAAAGCAAGAAAGGATTTCAGAAACAGGAATATATTTTCTGAGGCTAGAGTAGCTGGAAAAGGCACACACCAGGCTGGGCCTGAGGTATTAAGCAAGAATTTTTAAGCCAATTTCTTGGCAAAATGAATAATTTTGATTTAAACTTGTTAATGTTGGGCCGTTAACCCGAGATTTTGAGACAGCACCATTCTTTCGTCTGGGGGTAAAACAATTAGGGACTAATCCTTTAAACTCTATTATTTCTGGAATTGAGTTGATTATTCCCAGACCACTCAAACCTTCCAGCACTTCTGTCAGTCCGGCTCTCCAGAGGCCTTTTCCTGAAATTGTGATGATCCAAGGACACAAAACCTGTCTAAGAAAAGGAGCAGCCCCTCTCACAACCCCACTTTCAGCCACAATCTCTTTATTTTTACACGGCCTCGTGACAAAAGAGGTGTTTTTTGATGCTGGGAGTTTAATCTCAGTGTTGACAATGATTCTCTCAGTAGCCCTGTTTAAACTTTTTGCTTTATTGCACCTCTTGCTTTCCCCAAATAGATGATGATTTCTCTGTCAATGGGCTGAAAATAATATTCCCAATAAACTTTTCAAGCAGGTCAAAGCCTTCAGATGACAGAAGTGCTTTAGGAAGTGCTGGTTGAGTGCTAATAAAAAGGATTACGGGTAAGGGAGCAGCAGAGTGCTCGAGATGGCCAACAAATCCAGGGGAACTGCTGGGTTTCGCTCAAAATCCCTCCCCAGCTGCAGCCAGAGTCATTTTGTGCTGGGCTGGTGCCTCCTGAGGGGGTTTTTCACAGTTTGACCCCTCAGAGATTTGTCACAAGGGAATTTGTTTTGTCACAAGGGAATTTGGTTTGTCACAAGGGAATTTGGTTTGTCACAAGCCGGTAACCCTGGCATGGATACTGTGGTTGGGATAGAAAAGTCGGCTTTGTATGAGCTGAGGAGTCAGAGAGGAATTTTGGAGGTGAAGAGATCTGATCCTCGGGGTGGGAAATGCTCCCTCAATGCTGGATTTGGTTTTCTTCTTTTTATTTTTCAAATGTGAGGCCTAACATCAAATTGAGGGTGAGGGGGATGGCTGGTACCTGAAGGGAGCCGACAAAAAGGATGGAGAGAGACAATTTACAGTGGCCTGGAGTGACAGGACACAGGGAACGGCTTCAAACTGACAAAGGGCAGGGTCAGATGGGACATTAGAGAAAAATTCTTCCCTGTGAGGGTGGGGAGGCCCTGGCACAGGGTGCCCAGAGCAGCTGTGGCTGCCCCTGGCTCCCTGGCAGTGCCCAAGGCCAGGCTGGATGGGGCTGGGAGCAGCCTGGGACAGTGGGAGGTGGGGGTGAGATGATCTTTAAGGTCCCCTCCCACCCAAACCATTCCATGATTCCATGATTGCAGTGGGAACAAGGCCTCAAGGCCGTGGTGAGCCAGAGGGAGGGGAGCAGCACCGGGAAAAGAGGGAGATGAAAATGTTCACAGCGTTGTACCTGATGGGAGTTCATTTAACCCAGGGCAATTCCATCACTGGGAATTGCTCCTTTCTCCCGTGAATAATGGCATTTTCAGAAAGGTTGCCTCAATGAATGTTATCTCCCTGGAATAACCATGTCCTGGTGTTATTAGACATCTTTTATTAAAAGAAACACTTTTTCCAGGCCCTGCAGTGACACCTCAGGCTCACCCACACAGCACACCACAGTTTTCTGTCCCCATTTTTGTGCCAGATCTAAAACCCCACAGTCACACCTCACAAAGCAGAGATCCAGCATAAACTGGGAAACGAGACAGGAACGTTGCAGTGAATCCACAGCTGACCCAGAGCCAGAACCTGAGGTTTGAAAGGATCTGTGGTGTGGAGAGCCAAGGAGAGGCACCAGTGAGCTGCCACAGATGGGAAACCATCCCCGTGGGGCTGAGGATGGGCACAAACGGGTGGAAAACGAGTGAATGAAGCTCCTGCATCAGCTCCTTCATTGAGATGTTTCCTCAAGGGTTGTTTCCCCCAAGCCTGGGACCTGGCTGGGATTTTTGCTTCCCTGAGAGAGGAGCAGCATTCTTGAACTTGCAGAAATTACCCCGTTTTACCAGGGGATAACTCTAATCAGATTGTATCCAAAGGGCCTATCTGTGAATTTCGCCCGCAGATGTATCTCATTTCCTTAATACCTAAGCTGCTTAGGAGCTTTAGGGCATTTATTTTCCTTTCACCCCAGCATTGGGGATGCTCTGTCCCTGTTTTACAGCAGGGAAGCTGCTCCTGGGGGGGATTTCAGTGCAGGTATTCCCTGGGGATGCTCTGTCCCTGTTTTCCAGCTGGGAAGTTGCTCACAGGGGGATTTCAGTGCAGGTATTCCCTGGGGATGCTCTGTCCCTGTTTTCCAGCTGGGAAGTTGCTCACAGGGGGATTTCAGTGCAGGTATTCCCTGGGGATGCTCTGTCCCTGTTTTCCAGCTGGGAAGCTGCTCCCGGGGGGGGATTTCAGTGCAGGTATTCAGGGCAGTCACTGAGCAGAACTGGGTGAGGTTTCAGTGCAGATATTCCCTGGGGACGCTCTGTCCCTGTTTTCCAGCTGGGAAGTTGCTCACAGGGAAATTTCAGCGCAGGTTTCACGGCAGTCACCAACCCCACCTGCCACGCTGGGTAAATCCTGGGCAAGGAGCTGGGGGTGAATGCCAGGAGTGCCTGTGTAACTCATGGAAAGCAGGGATAAGTGCCCCCCCCTTGCTCTCCCTGCAGGGCAGGAATGGGTTCAGGGAATCAGGCAGGGAGCAATCCCAGGATCTGTGTCCCCGAGGCTGCTCCCTGCTCCATGGAAAGGCCTCACCCACCACAAACACTGAATTATGCCCTGGGAGCTGGAGACAAGGTGGAGGGAGCTAAAGGGAAACTAAAATCTCTGGTTTTTCCATTCTCGACCCTTTCTTTTCCCTGGAGCTGTGTGAGACGCATCCACCAGCCCACGCCAAGTTATCAACCCTCCTGTCCCCTCCTGTCTCCCAATCAATCACTCCAGCTCAGTGAATTCCCTGCTTTTTTTTGCTTTTTTTTGCCCAGAGACTTGAACAGAACCTTTGAGAGGAGCAAGGACACAAGGATAAATCAGAGCAGCAGCACGTGCACGAGCGTGGCACCGCAGCCGAGCCCATTCCTCGAGCCCCAAGTCATAATTAACTCCCCGAAGGACAGAAACCTGACAGGAAATCCAAAATCTCTCTGCAATCCACTAAATATTACAGGAATGAATGGCTGGCACGGGGGAAGGAATGTTGGCTGCGAGTGAGGCCTTTTGGTTTGAGCTTTTCCTGGGCTGTGTTTATTCAGCACATGGCTCGGAGGCACTTGCTGCTTCGTATCTGGGAATGGGAGCTGCGCTGGGAGCTGGGAGACAGCTCAGCCTGCTGATACCTGGAGTTAATTCTGCACCTGCACAGGGCCTCGGGTGCTGTTTGAAACATCTGAAGGGTTTAACTCTGGGTTTGTGTCGAGCAGTTCAAAACGGGGCTGCCCTGTGGGTTTTTGTACTCAGACCGTGACGTCTGAGGTGCGAGTCCTTCAGGCGTTTGCTTTTTCCCTGGGTGAAATGGAAGCAAAAACCTAAAAAAAAAATATATATACATCTAAAAATATCTGAACCCTTCACCTGTCAAACCAAAAAAATTCCATTGTGTTTCAGATGCAGTTTCCCTCAAGGATAGGGGGAGAGAAAGAGAAGACGATGTCATGTAACCAGTACCAGATGATGTTCAGGGGGGTCACAGTGAGGGTCCCATATGAAATAAACAGAATATCAGTGATGGGTCTCAGTGAAACGCTGCTGCTCCACAACAGCTGCTCATTGTCCCTTCCTCAGGAGCTCTGGCTTTGCCTTGGGGACACGATTCCCACCCTGGGGTGTGCTGGAGAGCGTCAATCTGGGCCAGCTCACCTCTGCCAGGCAGGACCAGCCCCTCTGCAAGCCTGCCCACCCCAGAGCAGCAGAGCTGAGGGAGCAGAGGGCTGCATTTCGGATTTTACGAGGCGTTCCCGAGCCCTCCTGGGTGCTGCAAGCGCAGGTGATGAGTTTCCAATCAGATAAGGCGATGGCAATTCCAGATGACCCTGCCCTCATGGCCGGGATGGCCAGGCGGGGAATGTCGGGGTTGGGTTTCACTCCGAGCCTGGACACATTTATAATGTTTCACTCAATGAATGGGGAGTACTGTGACCCAGCTGGGAAATTTATGGCCTTGGTTGTGGCTCTGACAGGACTTTGGAGTGAGATATCACGGGCGTCGGGGGTGGAGGCGCATCCCAGCCCCAAACTGGGGTGGGGGTAGGGGTGAGAAGCGGAGATAAAGCAGCTGTTGAAAAGCTGGAGCTCTGCATCTCTGAGCAGCTGGAGAACGTGCTCAGCGAGGTGTCAACCTCCACCCATGCCCAGGAAGTGAAAAACATCCCAACTGGAGGGCAAATCCAGTCCCGTGTTGGGGGGGCCAGGAGTTCACTCATAAAATGTTCGGATAGCAGGAGGAAGAGGAGGAATGGATCCATGGGAGGAGGAGAGGTCGTTCCTGACCATGTGCAGCTCCACGGGGCTGGGGTTGTGCTGCACAGGGACTTTTCACTCCATTGCCTGTGGTCACTCAGTTATTTTCTCTCAGAGTTGGATTGGGAGGATTTATGGCACATTTTGGATTTCCAACAGCATCTGTTTCACCCTTGATGCCTGATCAGAGGCTCCCTAGAGCAGAGGCCAGACAAGATGAAGAGAATAAAATGGGGATTTATTGCAGGGCCTTCAATAGGGACACCTCGGGCACTCAGAGCCTCTCCGGGAGAGGCCACACCCAAGATGGACCCCGGGGCACGAGTTTGCTCCACTTGGATCAGTTTGGATCCATTCCCAGATCAGGGTTCATTCTCCAGTGACAATTGCAGGGGATGATGGAATTGAGGCCAAGTCTGTCCCCCCTTTTAGAGGCTCCGTTTCCATCTTTGGGGGCCTGGGCCAACGAGGTGTCCTTGAGTGCAGCCTGGAGAGGATTTGTTGTGTCTGAGCAGGATGGGAGAACAGGAGTTAACAGATTATGGAATTTGAGAGTTACACTAAAGCAGTGCAGGGTCTGAAAAATATAAAAGATCAATTTTAAGGCATCACCCTGACCTGAGCTCCTGGAGAAGTGGAAATTAATCTTTGCCTGAGCTGCACACCGTGACCTTCCTGAGTGGTGTTGCAAACGCCTTCCCTGGAAGCCGAGGGTGAAAAGCGGGGTTTAGAGATTTACTGGGACATTTACAAGCGCGATAACATTTTTCAGCCTGTTTGGTTTTATGATAAATCATTTTTTATTGCCCCAAAAAAACCTGGAAGATGGTGACCAGACCAGAAGTCGAATATTTTTTGGCTTTGCCGCTGGAAAATCAGGCCCAAAGTGTTTCAGCCATGAATGGAAGGAAATTTAAAGCACAGAACAATCTGAGGTAACCAGGCAAAACACTTGCTGTGGCTGTCCAAAAAAAACCCCAAAAATGCCTAGAAATAAACAAAAGATGTATTTTGTAGGCCACTGAGAGAAGGCCTTTATTTTTTTCCCCCCTTTTGATATTGAAGAATTTTTTTGAAATTTTTCCAAAGAAAGTAGTGAGGTTGAAAAATGGGGGGGTGGGGAAGGGGGTGCATTAAAAATGTGAATGTTTGGAGCGAAGCCAAGTGGTCGTGATTTGTTTTATTTGAAAAATGTCAACCAGCTGTACCTACGAAACTGGAAACCAGGTAAAAATTGCCCCAGTCTTGGGGGTTTTTTTGAAAACTGAAAAGTCAACCAAGGTTCATCAGAATGGTCTGTGAGCTTCCAGTTAAGTGTCCTGGGCTTGCTGGAAACTGGACCTGGAAAACAGAACTGTAGGGAAAACTGTGGGCACAGCTGAAGTTTCACTTTCATTTTTGCACACAAACCCAAGTTTTGTGGCATTTTTACCAAAATTGAAATGAGATTTACACAAAATCTTTCCATCCTCATTGATACCAACAACTCAAGCTGCACAGAAATTAATTTGGGGTTGTAGCAAAGTAATTAGTTTTGGCGTGATTAGGAATTGGGGCTTACCCTGAATATCCACCAGCAAATCCTGATGTGATATTTGTAAATAAGCAGCGTTTTAAAGCAGTTATCGCATTTTTAATCCTTCTAAACTTCCAGCTGAGGAAAAACTGATCAATTTGTCTCAGTGAACAATAATTCTCTGTTGAAAGCCAGCATCACCTGAGTTTCTTTCAAGTTTAAAGTAAGCAGAAAAGGGTTTGTCAACCAGAAAGCTCCTCGGGTGTCACCTTCTGCTCCGTGTTAACACCATCTCTGGTGGTTAAATCCTGTAAGTAGGACTCATAAACCTAAAGCAGCAGGAATTAGGGACTCAAAACCAGCTGAATAATAAAATTAAAGCCATTTTCAGTCTCAAAACCAGCTGAATAATAAAATTAGAGCCATTTTCAGCCTCTGTTCAGCTGAAGCGGTGTGCAGCTCTTTCCTCAGTGCCCACAACCTCCCAATTCTCATTTCAGCAGCGAGCTCCCCAACCTGTTCAGCTTCAGGACCCCCCTTTGGAGGTTCACCTGCAGCAGGGAGAAGTGGCTGATGCCCTGGGTATGGAGCGAAACGAAATCAAAGGCTCCGGGTCTGTTTTTCCAGGGCAATCTGCACCTCTGCAGCAGCTTCCCTGGAATCTGAGCCATCTCCTGCAGCCCGGAACGCTGAAGCCCTGCCAGGAATGATAAGCACATCCCATTTCTCTTCCCTTATCTGTTTGCATTTTGCTAATATCTCCTCTCAGGCCCTTGCACTCGCTTCCAGTGGCTCTTATCAACAGCCAGCAAAGAAATCCTTCCCGGCCGACGGCTGGAACTTCTGCGTGGGAAATTTTCTCACCCGTGATTTACACCAGCGGTGATACGGGGATTCATTAGGGAAGTTTAATTAAGATCAAGCACTTAACAGGTAAAATATAGGGATGGAGGATGACACAACCCCTCAAACCTCTGATTACACAAATCACCAGAATATATTGCCACAGAAATCACGGAAAACATTCCTTTGACTTGCTGAGAGGAGTTTAACATCCCTTAAAAACCTCCTGGGAGTGTTTGTTGGAACTCTGATGTTCATTGCTGAACAGCAAAAAACAAAAATCAAGAGGGAGAAACTGACTTTCCAGAGGTTATTAATTTAATATTCCAACTCAATTTATTTTGGGAGTTTTTTTATTACATTTAATATAAAATGCCATAAAAGAAAAAAAAATGAATGCGTTCTTTTGTATGTCCAAGCAAATTGGAAAGCTCCTGGGTAATCTATGGAAATAAATTTAAACGAGCGAAGCTTTTTTTACTAAATCATCTATATTTCATATTCTGTGTGGAGAGAGGGAATTTCCCATCAGGACTTCTTTATTCAGAGTTTAATTAATGTGATGAACGCAGAGGAGTTTGGAGCATGATAGGCTCCCAAGCTTGAGGCCAGTTATGAAGTAAATACATCACTAATAGCAATATACAATATGAATTAATAAAGATTCTTAATGCCAGTGGTGCTCAGGTGGGAATTGGAACCTTTCAAAACAGCTCCAGAGAGAAACCCAGCTCAGCGATGTTTGCTGCAAACGTGGGAGTCGCCGCAGGAGAAGCCAATATTGCATTCCTCGGGGCTCGGGCAGCGAACGCGGAGGAGTGAAGATGAAGTGCAGATTTGCTCCTAATCAAATCCAGAGGACGTGCTGCAAACCTCGCTCCGAGAGACCCGCGAAGCCTGCAGCACGAACATGACGGGCAGGCAGAATTGTGGGTTTGATCATTTAAAAACCTGTGGATTCCTGGGGTTTTGGCCGCGTTCGGGGCTCTCGGCAAAGCCGCGCTGAAAATCGCTGAGGGGTGTTACCGGAGCGCGCTGCCAAGGGCTCCGTCTGCTCGGTGATCCAGGGAGCAGCTGGTCGAGCTAACTCCCAGTTAATTACCTCTCCACTTCTGCAATCACTCCGTGGTTTGTTTAGGGCAAGGTGGACCGGAGGCTTTGCCGCTCCAATCATTCAATTTGGTCCTTCGCTGCCGAAAATAAAAGCTGGGAAATAAAGACCTCATTATTGCACACGTTTTTTCGTTTAATTCGTTACGGGCATGTTACAAACCGGCTTTGTGATTTGGGTAATCACGCACAAATGCTGGGGTTTGCTGCGTTTTCAGATCAAATGTTTGTTTGGCTGGAGCTGGCAGGCAGGGCTGGGCCAACCCAGCTCACGGAGGGTGTGGAGGTGATTGACTGAACGCCCTCATAAATCTGCCAGAGCCAGCTCCTGATGTCTTTTCATGCTCGTCAGTGCCCAGGATATGAAAAGCACTTTTATGGGGTCGAAGCCCTACACACAATCATTTCTTGGAGGATAAAATGAAGGAATGGCACAGCTTCCTGCCGTTTCATGGGATCAGTGGAGAACTGTCCTACAGTGAAGGAGCTCAAGTCCTTTGTGCCATCTGCTTTATTTAAATACTCCACTGTAAGTCAGCTAAATATCGTGATCAACCCAAATTTCCACTGCTCAGTATAATCCCAGCAGATTATCCCAAATATTTGTGCTTTTCCTTTGTGATTTCTTCTGCAATTCCAAGTCACAATCTCCTACAATGCCAACCTTTCTTAAACTCTGCAACACATCTCAAATCAGCACTTAAATAAATGTTTCAATTGTAAAGTCAAGCTCTGAGAAGATTAAGCAGCGCTTGGATCCAGAACACCCAAGGAACATTAAATTGTCCCCATTCTATAAAACCTTTAGACGTCTGACTGCTCCAAGTTCATGCCCCTTCCAACTACGGTGAAAAAAGAGGTGAGACCTGCAAAAACGGCTCCATTTTGAGGCACAGCCTGGATTCATTCCCGCTGTACTTTCCATCCAAGGCTTTGAATGAAGTACGGAGCTGTATGGAAAAAAACCCCAGCGTGATCAACATTTTCTTGTGTGGAACGGGGGAGAGCAGATGGAAGAGGGTTCTCCCCCTGACTTTGACAACTTTTTGTGTGAAATCAGCTCACCCTTGTCTCAGGCAGGGTCTCGAAAGGTTGACAATAATCTATTTTGACTTTGTGATGAGGAGTTGTGATGGAAGACTGCAGGGTCACTCGAAAATCTGATATTCCACTGAGAGCCTTTTCCAGTCTACACCGAGAGTTAGAGACCAAATTTAATATCTGTTCTGAGATTCAGACCCTCTTGTCCAAATCATCAGATTTTCTCCAGCCCCTGATTTTGCATCCCTCATTTTAGCTCTATGTTTAAAACCAATCAGAAAACACACACATCCCCCCAAAACCCTCTTTTGTTTTTTCTGTGAGGTTCTAAACAAGCTTTTCTCCTCACTGCGGTGGTGGGAAGGTCTTCAGGAGCCTTTCCAGTGCCGGATTTGACATCTGTTTTCTGCGGGACTGCCTGGAATAGTCTGCCCAAGGAACGATCCAGCTGGCAGAGCACTCCTAGGTGCTGGAATATAATGCAACGGGGAGGAAGGACATACTTGTGGGTACGGCAGAAAATGCCATTTAATGTGAATATTCCAGTGTCACTTTTTTAGGAAACCAAGCAGCTCGTTGGGAGTAAGATGACTATTTAACATTTTTCCTGTGTTCTCCGTAATTCTCCTCCCCAACTCCCCAAAGAGAGCACAACTACGTAAAACGCAGCGAGATAATTTTCATGTTGCATCAAACCGTAATCCCTGATAATTCCAGGCCAGCGCTGTGGAAGAAATGACCAAGCTTGATTCCCTTTCTGTTGTGAAATTTTTGAGAAGTAGGATTCCAGCTGACTTTCCTACCGCTGTGCTCGCTTCGCCTGAAACAGTTTTGGCTTTCACAGCCTGGGTAGGCTCGATACGGCCACGGGGGATTCGGAAGACCTCACAGGGAAGACCTCCTACAGTCTGTGGTGGATGCTGCCCCTTCAGGCAGAAAATTCAGCTCTGAGGAGGAATTGCCTCAGCATCTTGGAAGGGTCTTCTTTCCTCAAGACCTTGACCACTCTTCCACCGAACGGCTTCACGGCAGAATTCTGTCCACTCCAATATCCTCTCCACATCTGAGGGGGTTTCCATCCAGAGCAGGGACAGTTATTTCCAAAGCTGGAGGTTCTTTATGGAGAAAGCCCTACTCATTTCTCTTTATTCAGGATTTTTTTTTTTTTTAAGTGCATTGCTGAAGCCATCCAGAGTTTTAAATGTCAGAGCTCCAAGTGGAGCAGAGCTCTGGTGTTACCACATTGTTCCAGTGAAAAACCTGCCCCATGGAGTGGGTTGATCGGCTTCCAGTCGATTAAAGATGTTCTCCAGAAGAACGGGCTAATCCGGAGCTGACAAAGGCAACTGTGGAAACTCTGTCTGCTTCCAATAAAACTCCTTGCCAGGCACAGAGGGAAAAACCTGCCTCCAAACTCCTGGCCACGAGCTTGCTCCGTGTTTTAGCAGTGCTGCTCCTTGGCACTGCAAAATTACCGAGAAGCGATCAGAATATGCCCTGCATCCAGCCCAGGATGTTCCTTGATGTGTTTCCATGGTTTCCCCATCCCAGAGGCAGCACTCTGGTCTGAGCTGGCTGCAGGCTGCCTCTCGTCCTCGTGCCAGCCCAGCAAACTGGGAAGAGGTGAATTCTTCCCTCTGTGGTCAGCCCTGACTGCCCAGGGCGCTGTCCCAGCCTCGGAGAAATACTGTGGGTGAAGGTGGCACATTGGGGCTGGTTTCTGCCCTCATTGGGGCTGGTTTCTGCCCTCACTGGGGCTGGTTTCTGCTCTCTGTGGGGTTGGTTTCTGCTCTCGCTGGGGTTGGTTTCTGCTCTCTCTGGGGTTGGTTTCTGCCCTCACTGGGGTTGGTTTGTGCTCACTCAGGGGTTGGTTTCTGCTCTCACTGGGGTTGGTTTGTGCTCACATGGGGATTGTTTGGTTTCTGTTCACACTGGGGTTGGTTTCTGCTCTCTCTGATGGCTCTGAAGGTGCTGATTGTCCTGCAGCGTGGTGCTTCACGCCGGATCCATCCATTGCGCGTTCCAAGCCCTGTCTGGGATTCGCTGGCAGCACTGAACACGCCTGTCGGAATCCCGTTCCAGCACCGACTCCCTGACACGCGGTTCAAACGCTCAGCTCGGCTCAGACCACGCTTTTACTGCAGCGAGGAGATCTGTGGATCACTTCAGACTGCTGCGAATTTCCAGGGGCCTCATCCCGACCAGTATCACTTTCCAATTTCATTCCCCTCAAGAAACTCTGTCAACAGCTTCTCCCAATTCCATTAATCTTGTGTTTTACCATCCTAAAGCCTCCCATTCTCCCGGCTCCCTTAGAGATGTGACCGTGCTGACAATTACTTTCTCATTCTCGTGCGGAGCTGCCCTCCCTGCTAAGAACCACATGCAGGTTTCAATAATACCTATTCATCAGTAATGCTCGGGGCGCGCCAGGCCTGGATTTCCACACCGAGGTTCTGATGTGTTTTACATACCTTCCCGCGCTCAAAGGGGATTTTCTGTCTCTGGACGCTAAATATGAGAAGCATTTTTCAAATTCTTTGACAGAATGCTTTTAACATATCAGCGGGGTTAATAAATCTCTCCCATTTGTTCTGTTCGCTTTTATTCACGGCGAAGTATTGATCAGGGACAAGAAGGGATTGTGAGGACAGCTCTCAGATGGAAGTGATCTACGGTGCTACCAGGACACCGATACAAACGGGTTGGTTTGGAGTTGAGCTCCTTCAGCCCCAAGGATTTTCCCCAGAAGGGATCATTCAACCACTCCGGACCACCAACATGTCAGAGCTCTCCGCGTCAAATTTTCAGATTTGCTTTTCTTCACCCCCTTTCCACTGTGGTGCTCTTGAATAACACAAACCTTTTATCTCTCCAAAATGGAAACAACTGACAGGAAACACACACATGATGGAAATCTGGGATGGGGTGGCACAAACTACAATAATATTGAAATTATATTTCACCTTTTTTCCGTGCCTCAAAACTGGAATATTCAGGTAGTTTCCCTGCATTGATTTGATTTTATCTGGGGCCACCTCTGCGTGTGTGTACTCTGTACAGATATCTTATGCTGTGCAAAAATTAAATCAATTAAAACCAAGGGAAAATTGGAAAGCTGAAAGCTGATTTATCCTAATTAGAAACACAGAATCATTAAATTTGGAAAAGATCTCCAAGATCATTGATAAAACTTCAATTTTGATAAAAACATAAGGCAGGTATATTATCCAATAATATTCCTGGGAAAAACCCAGACATTTCTTATGGAGAAATTCTCAATACTTAAATCCTTTCATGAGGATGGCATGGAAGATGGGAGATCCATGATGGGAAGGGACAGGATGCTGATCTGAGAGGAGGAATTCCATTTTAATATCAGAAATTCTCAGACACGCTGTGAATAATCTTGGATGCCGGTCAGAGATGTCTCATTTAGGGCTGTTAAACCAGCAGTGCCGTAGGGGATTATCCTGAATTAGCAAATTGCCTGGGTGACCTCATCCATTTTCCATGTGGAGTTTCCATGAGTCTGTAGTTCTCTGAATGTTTTCCTCTGTTGGCCTTCGTATGAAAAAGCTTCTCAGCACATCGTTGGTTTCTTCATAAGTTTTTTTTCAGTCTGGCCCTCGGAATTCCTGTCTAAAATTCTGGTGGCACTTGGTGCTTTTGTCAGCCTTGGCACGTGATCCACGGGGAGAACGGAATGTCAAGACTCAGCCGTGGCACGGCAGAGTTGGGAATCGGGAGGCTATTTTTAGCGGCCGAAGATTGCTCCGAGGTTAAAGGAACACGCAGTTCTGGGCGAAGGTGGAGGGAATATTTGCCTTCCCCGGAGGGAATCCGAGAGGATTGCAGAGTAAGAGGTCAGAGGAGCAAGGGGAGGGGAGGGCTATCTGTGACACAGCTGTTTTGGGAAACAAAAAGCACAAAAAAAAAGGAGTTGGAGGAGTTGGTAATTCCTCGAGTTGTCTCCCGCTGAAGCGTTTTTCAGCGGTGGAGTGAAAGCAGCTCAGTCATGTCTAAGGCATCAGACCACCTACGTCTTAACAGATCCACAAATTGACGTTAATGACGCCATTTATGTTTTAAAAGAAATTGAAATTCAGCTGGAAAAATAGAATGGATGCTGAAACACTGCCTTGCTTGTTCCAACCAGCTCTCCAAAGCAGGGTCTGGCACATTTGCTGGAGAAAAGGGCAGAAAGGACAAAGCCCTTTAGGGAAGATGTGAACATTTATCTCAGGCAGTTCTTCCCTCCAGCAGGTTCTGACCAACACTGGAAGGCCCCAGGTCGCAGCAGTGACAAATTCTTGTGCACAAAAAGGAAAATAGCAATTCATTTAAATTTTTGGCAGAAAAAATGAACATTTGGGCAGTGTAGGACCCTTTAGGAGACGAAAATTGCCAAAGCAGCAAGAATCTATCCACTCTAAATTAGCGATGCCTAAACTGGAGCAATAGAGGGATTTTTAATTTTTAGGTCATCAATTACATAAATCTTGCATCGTTTTTTCTTGTGTTTATTTAGTAAAGTGAAAGTACAGCATTTTTTTTTCTTGTGGGGTTATTTTATTGACTCACTTTTTCAAAGGGATGCGGAGCAACTCAAAATTTGCAGCAGGAAAAGGCACGGGAGCTGCCTAATTTAGCCAGATTTTTATTTGCCTTGAAGAACTGGGAGCTTTCTCCAAGGAAATGTGCAGACAATGATTAAACTCAATCTAAAAACAGAGCAGTGCTCCAGGGCGTGCACAAGTTAAAATGTCTTTCAGGCAGGTTAGGGACGTGCTCAGGATTATTTCCCTTCACCTGTCAATCCACAGTTCCCCACACGAGCGTTGGATGTGCATCCAACCTTCCAAAGGTTGTTCTCTGCGTTCTAGGACAGACCAGAAAGCCAATATTGTTATTTTTGGGCTATTTTTGATGTCTACATACAGAGAGCTCTCCAGAAATGCCATAAATATCCTGTTTGCTTTCTTGGTTTCTCTTTCATTTGGCTGCCTTGGTATCAACCAGATTATTCTTCCTGAAATGTTTTATTCTGTTCCTGCTGCTCCTTTTGGAGGAGAAAATCAGGGGAACGCATTTGCAGGGGGAAAGGGATATTTATCCAGCAACGAGCGACTTTTAAAAATAGTTAAATCGATTTAGAACAAACTTTCAGCAGGGAACGCTCACCTTTGGACAGGGATCAAGAATGGAAACTCTCAGACCAGAAGGAATTCGCGCAGGATGTAAGGAGGAATAAAAAAATGCGAGCGGGTCTGGGGGGTGCCAGGACTGAAATAAGGCCAGGTCACCCCGACTGCCAGGCAAAAAATCTGATTTTCCTCCCTCTCACGCAGCTCACAAGTGTCCAACATTTCGCTGAGAGGGTGAAGTGCAAATCTGAGCGCCCACGAGGGTTCATTTACGTGCCCGAGTGGAGAGCTGGGCTTAAATAACGCAGCTCAGCCCCGTCTCAGCCCAGCTCTGTCCCACGGGTGCACAGATCCAGAGCCCACGGGGCATTTTCTCGCTGTGAAAGGCACGGGTGGTGTTGGGATCATTAAGACAAGAAGTGAAATCAGATCCTCCTTTCTCCCTGCTCGGCTCTGCCTCTCTGCTGAGCGCCACAAACGCAGATTGGATTTGTGCACCCTCTGCCCACAGCCCTGGAGCTGCAGTTTATCTCCATCTCCCACCTATTTTCTTTTTACCTTTTCAAATTCTCAGCTCCCTCATTCTGAAGCTCCTGGAAGAGGGAAATACTGAAGCAGAGGAAAGTTTTATTTTTTAGTAAAGCAGACATTGCATTTCTGGCCTTTTCCCTTGCCCACCCTGCAGGCTGGCATGAGCACACCCCAGGAACTCCTGTCTGCAGTCGCTCCCACCTGGGCTCAGAGCCTGCCCTCCCCAGGAGGGCTCTGCAGGCCGGGAAAAGCCCTTCCAGCAGCTCCTCTCACCTCGTAAAAGCCCGAGTGCGAATTGCCGGCGCATGCGGGAGACGCTGCAGGTTCTGGGGACGCTGAATCTCTTCTGTTCTCCCCCAAAAACTGCCCTGAGTCCGCAGCAAATCCCTTCCTTTGCCATTTTGGCAGAAGCAAAATTCCCTCCTCGTTCCCTCTCCCTCCCGTGTGTCACCGGGATTTGCAGGTGGGGACGTGAGACAGGAGGGTCAGTCCTGGTTTCCTGTCCTTAGATATCATTTTTGCTGGGCATTCAGTGTCCCTGATCATCCAGCATAGGGCTTTTGGGGCCACCCTCAGCACAATGGGGTGACACAGGGACCTGCAGATGGAAGGCAGGTGGTGATTACACCGATCCAGCCTTTATAGGGGCTCTGGGCAAGTGCTGCTAAAAACTGGGCTGCTGAAAGCTGGAGAGGGACTCGAGACAAGAGCAGGTACAGATAAGAGAGCTGATAACAGCTTCAGAATGTCAGAGGGCAGATCTTGATTAAATATCAGGGAGAAATCATTCCCTGAGAGGCCCTGGCTGCCCCTGGATCCCTGGCAGTGCCCAAGGCCAGGCTGGACGGGGTTTGGAGCAGCCTGGGACAGTGGGAAGTGTCCCTGCCGTGGCAGGAACACGCTGATCTCTAAGGTCCCTTCCCACCCAAACCATTGGAGGATTCCATGAACACGATCTCAGCTGGAAAGCCGGGAATTGTCACAGAGCAGGAACACACAGCGGGGAAGGAAAGGCACGAGACAGCCATGGATGTGTGTGCTCCTCAAGGACAGACAGCACCTGCCTCCCGGGAGGAAAATCCGAGGGAATTGTGGCCGCCTTTGTAGCCTTGGCTGCCTTTTTAGGTTAAAGGACTCCTGCTCTGGCCTTTGCTGAGGATATCCAGTTGCCTGTGCCCAGCAGGAGCTGAGCTATGCTGGATTGAGGTAGTGCTTTCTGTGCACAGGTGCAGAACAGAATAATTTCTTCAGAAAGGAGGGAAAGAAAATTAAAAAAAAGGTGGCTAGAAAGTTTGTCCTGTGCTACAGAAAACCACAGCTCTGTATATCAGGGATGTACATATTTATTATTTTATAGATATTGTCAGTTCAGTGTCAGGTCTTTGCTGTGGGCGATGTTGGTGCTCCTCGGGGGTGAGGACTTTGTTTGGAATATTTTGACTTTTCTGAACAGTCTGTGGCTTGGTGGGAAGGACTTTGCTGCTGCAGGGGGCTCAGATGGCCGAACAGGAGCATTTCTGGCAGTTACACCCCCTGGATGGCCTGGTCCTGCTCAGTCGGGGATGTCCCCATGTCACTGACCCTACAACCCACCCTGCAGCAGGGTTTGCTCACTGCAGCCCCACAAGGAGCCTGGCAGAGGCTCGGTGTCATCTCTCCGTGGCACTTACCAGGGAAATCTCCCACCCCAGACATTTCACCCCACCAGTGCCACCCTCCCCGGCAAACCACGGGCTGAAAAGCAAAACTTTTGAGTTGTCAGCACGGCTGTGGTGGCTCACAGGGCATCTGGGCAGAGCGTGGTGCGACAATGGCTCCCCGTGTCCCCCCCAAGGCCATTAACGCCCCGGGAGGATGAACCGGCGTGGTTAAACTCATTAACAGCGCGTTAACTCCCATTGTGCAGCTCCTGGCTCCACATCAGAGGGCAATAAAACACCGAGAGCAACACGACGAGCGCTGCGATCAGGAAATTCGGGACATGTGTCATTAGAGGGAACAAACAGGGCAGCAGAGGTGTCCCCTTGCCATGCGCTCCCCCTGCATGTTCCTCTGCTGCCCTTTATCAGCTTCCTCCGCCGCTGGGTGCAAACAAAGTCTGGCCCTTACCTGCGGGTCAGAGAGATGAGAGACAGCGTTAGACAGGATATTCCCAGCATTTTCAATGCTTCCTTTTCGGGGGGTTGTGAAGGGCTGAGTGACACGGCCAAGCCAGAGCTCCGCGGCTTCCCGCGGGACCCGTGCGGCTGGAGAGCTCGCAAACATAATAATAACAAAGCCATAAATTCTGACCTGCGGTACAGAGCGAGCCGAATAACAGCTCCCCAGCTGTGGAATAGGCGCCCTCGCTGTGCGAAGGTGGCAGCCCCGGGGGTAAAGTTCACCTCGTATTTGTCAGGTTGTGCAGAGCCAGGCCCGTTTAATGACCGAAACGCTGCCAAGAGCCCCAGCAGCGGGACAGATGCCCAACTGTGTTTTGAGCCTGTTATGATCCGCTGAATATTTTGTGTATTTAAAAAATACGTGATGAGGGACAGATAACAGAGGCAGTGGCGATCCCATCGCCAGGGACGGGTTTATCCCCATCAAAACACGCAGGATTTTTGTATCTCCAGAGCTTCACCCAGTGCCTCGATGCCTTTGGGACTGGGTACAGCTGGAGAGGAACGATGAAATAACCCCCACGGGTCTTTCTGCTTCTTTCTGCAGTGATTTCTTCCCAACCCTGCAAACCCTAAAACCTTGAAAGGCATTGGGAAAGATCCAAAGCTTACAGAAAGGCAGGGAAGTGTGTAGGGGAATATTAGGGAAGGCTGACAGAGCCGTGAGCTGATTCAGATCCCTCCCAACAGAGCAGAAGGAGTTGGACACGTGGAAAACCCCCAAGTGGCCCGTGCCGGCCTTCGGGAGGTGCCGGGCTGGGCTGGCAGAGGGAGATGCTCATGGGAGGAGTCGGGCAGAAAGCTTGGTTGGCTCTGCCATCACCAGGAGGGGAATTCCCAGGGAAAAGGGATTTGGGAGATGACGACTTCACCCCCGCATCGCCCCTGCCAGAGTGGGACCGTGTCCACCCCAAGGCGCAGTGACAAGCAGGAGTGGGCTGCGCGCCATCCGGAGAAGGAAGGACGAGATGATTTGTTTTTGCGCGTGTTTTTCTTTCCATGTCTGCTCCTTGGAAGGAAACATGTCTGCTGTGAGAGAACAATGCTGCCCAGGGCCGTGGGAGTGAGTGACCGGGCTGTGCGAACCCCAGCCCGCAGCGCGTTCCCAGGCCGGGCTCAGCCCTGCACCGGCCCCTTCCCGAGGGTTAAATCCGAAATGAGGAGGGTTAAATCCTAAACTTGGGAAGTGCAGCCCCCTCCTCCCTTCATGGGGATGTGGCGCCTGCTGTCCCTGAGCTGTTGGCAGCAGGGATGCTCTGGGACTTCCTGAACATCCCCCAAATCCCCAGTCTGCACCCCATAACCTGTTCCCTCCAATTCTTCTTCTGCTGCTTACCCCAAATGCTTTCCCTGCACTTTTCTTAGAGCTGTTCCTTTTCCTCTCCTCTCCTCTCCTCTCCTCTCCTCTCCTCTCCGCCACCAGTTCTGGTGCTCTCCACACACCAAATTTTGAGGTGAAATTTGGGCTGCAACCTTCTAACTCCGCTTGGAATGGCCGTTTGGGGCGTCTCAGGGCTACAAACCAGGGTTTTAGGGATCCCCAGCCAGCTCCCTCCAACCTGACAAAAGCACTTGGCATCAAATAGGGAAGAGGAGTCCGGAGAGGCTGGGATTTCCATCTGTGCCTGAGCAGCGCAGCACTGGGAGCAGGAGGTGTAACAGAGGAGTCAAATACCCTGGATTCGGAGTTATTGGGATTGACAAGAGGTGCAAAGACACCTTGGGGAGTGTTTAGGACTCCCAAATCTCCAGACAGGTGCTGAGTGGAGAAAATCCATTCCAGGAACAGGGATTAGCCAGGCGTTTTCCTTCTTTTACAGCATTTTTTGTCACCTCGTAGCTCCCCTGTCACTGCAGCCCTTTGAGCCCGGCCGTGCAGGGATCGGGAAGGATTTGGAGGGAGTTTTAACTTTCTCCCAGCGAAATAAAACCCTTTTGGGGTCCTTCCTGGTGATCTTTGCGGCGTGCAGGTCACCTTTAACAGCAGCCCTTGCCCTGGCACTCCAGGGAACGGCTGAACAAGGCTCCTTAACACCCGTGCCGTGTGCTGCCGGGCACTTCTCCCGCCCAACCCCGAGATGCCGGCGCTGAATGGGACCTCAGTTCGAGGAGAAACTCATCCATCACAAAGCTGCTTGGCCCACGGCCCCTCCGTGAAACCATGAAACCCCTTTTGAGGACTCTCTGCCCAGACACCTCATCCCCGCTCCGCTTTCCACTCCCCCACCTGCTTTTTCCAGCAAAATCCAGCATTTACCAGGAGCGGGAAGAGGCGCAGGAAAACAATTTAACCACTTTAACCCCTGTTCCAGAGCCGCAGTTCCCTCCTGGTTCGGTGTATTTAGTTTGGGCACAGTTCTGAAACAAAAGGCCCAGAGGAGCCAAGTTGTCGGGGCAGGGGGAGGGAAGAAAAGTTGGTTTGATTTCGAGAGCCTTGGAGGATCATTAAAATTTCATAACAGGCAGCAAAAAAAAAAAAAAAAAAA